>MU184712.1:184038-206162 GCA_016904865.1 Pissodes strobi
GGAATTGAATGAACTAAAACTTTCCCCATTTAACCGATCTTCTATCTATTATAGTTTCCAAGATACCCATACATGTATACCCAATTTGGGCCACACTGTATAACTATTTGAAACACGGCCTTGCATGCTATAATTGGGATTCCCCCAACAGATTTGATACTAAAGGAACGGGCGTATTTGGACATGGCAGAAGGAACTTGGAGGAATCGAAAGAGAGAGCTAGAAACAACATTATTGAAATAGCAGAGAAAGTGAAGCGGTACAACAGAAAGAAAGGACAGTAGACTAAGGCACTCATTCCAGATAAAACACGGTGGACGACACAACGTGCAAATATAGAAGATTAGGCTAATGCATGCAGAACACGGATCCCTCAGGTCATGTACTAAATATTTACGAATGGCTGAAGATATCTAATTGTACGGTCATTAGATCGATTTAGTTGCATATACGATCTTCGACTGTCCCAATAGCACAGAAACAGAATAATGTCGAGTAGAGGAATGGGAGGGAATTTAAGTCCTGATACTCTCGTTGAATTAATGTAGTCGTCTTTGCTTTGCTGGTATGTACGATAGAGACTGATATATCAATTTACAGCTGGAAAGGAGAGAGGAGAGGGAGGGAGAGGGTGGAAAGAGGCAAAGTGTGCAGCAAAGTGACCAGGTGATTGGAGATAGATATTCTCTTGAAGTGAGACATTTCTAGGGTTGTTTCTAGGAAGAGCAGCTGCAAAAGAGAAAGGGTTTTTAGTGGGTTGAAATCTCACACTCCCGAAAGGTTTTGCCTCTGTTGCCTTTAGAAAGATTTTCCTCTTCCGACCCATAAAAATACATGGAATAGCTAAATGGAAGCGCGCTATGAAGTCGATTCAGACGAACATGCAGACAGTCTTTGGCTGTTCCAATGCATGGAACAAAATCAGAATAATGGCGAGTCTAGAGGTGAGAGGGAACTTAAGTTCCGATACCCTCGTTGAATTAATAAAGTCTTTTTCTGATAATTGGTATGTAGGACGGAAAATGATACATGAAATCATGGCTGGAAAGGAGAGAAGAGAAAGAGAAAGTTTGGAGGCTAACAGAGCGAACGCATAATTAGAAGTTGAGATAGATCTTTTCTTGAAGTGGTACCATATCACAGTGGTTCCAAGGAGAGGCAAGTGGGAAATAGAGGAGGTTTTTAGTCAGTAGATATCTTACAATATCGGGAGGTTTTGCCTCTGGTGTCATGCGAAGATTTTCATTTCCCACTGATGAAAAGAAATGGAAGTGAGCTTTATTAAAAATTAGATTTAAAAAAAAAATAAAAATATTGACTACAGATTTAAGTTGAATGAAAATTAACTAGAATTTTTGCATACGATGAACATGGCATAATTTTTGCAAAATAAAACGATTTGAACGAAATAGGTATTTCTGACATAGTGCTTTTATCCCAGCTGCCATATTTTAAATCAATTCTGCTTGAATTGTCTTATTTAATATCCTGCTGAAATGGTAAATCTGAATAACATAATATACTCAGCTTCAAAATAACTGGCACGCATTTATCTGGCATAAAGATATTTTCATTATTATTTTTCTCTGGATTTCAATGTTCTGTTATTAGAAGCAAAATCAATTTGTCAAACAAGTTTTTAATTGATAGATTACTTAGTTCTACGTTTAAAAAGCAGCGATTTATTAAATAAGTTTTGACCACCCTGTAGACTTAATTAAAAAATTAAACAATTCACTAACAAAGAGTTAAAGCCCCTTTATCTGTCAACAGGTTCCTACGTTATTAGGGAATGCTTAAACTATATCTGCTAAAGTGCACTACATATTGCCTTAAAGTGTATACAATTTATATTGTTATATATACAAGAAAAAAAACTCTATCAATATCTTCAATATGTGTGTCTTTTCACCAAAAAAAATATATATATTTGTCTGTCTCAGCAATTAGACAAAAATATGTTACGCATTTAACTAAGTAATAGAGCAGCATCGACAGATGAAAATGATTACCTTGGAGCGGTAGCATTTATTTGCATAAAGCTCGGCATTTAAGCATTGGATTAGACACAACGAACGGTCCAGAGTCTGGGAAACGTCGTACCTTGTATCTTGAGAAAATATACCTTCTTCATTGAATAATGTCAAATATCACACTTAACTTGTTTTTTTTGCATAGAAATCGTAAATTTCTTGGTTTTTGAAAAGTGCGAATGTTCTAGCAACATTTAAGTGTTTTTAAATGACATCAAACTTCAAAAGTGGACAATTCACTATTTATATGAGATTCGTGGCAGACATCATGCAACAACCGTCACCACTGGCAGAGGCTTACCGCAAGCAATTTCTGAAGCCTCAACTTGAGCCCTATTCACTGGAGATATGTCATTTTTTAAAATTATTTGGAAATTGATTTTTCATTTTTGGAATAGAAAATATTATATTTCGACAGAAGTCCTCAACTAAAAAAACTAGCAAAAACTTCTTGAGATATTGACTTGGACTTCAAATCGCGCCTATTCTGTAATATAATAGACATGTACTAAATGCAACAGATTAAACTTTTGGAATACTGGACTACTCTTCTCAGCCCTGTATGATATCCAAATACCCTTCATAACGCAAAGTGGCACCACTGACGCCAAATCGCAATGAAGCGGCCTTTTAGGACATGAAAAGCTCATACATATCCAGCGATTCGCTTTCAAACTATAGCAATTTGAAAATGGTGCTAAAATTGCATTTTTCGTTTTTTTTTTACCAGCAGTTTATTACAATGAATAACTTTTTTCTTTAAACATGACAACATTATTTAGAGATCACTCTGCATATTCGAATGTCTTTAAATCAAACGCTGGCACCATTTTTCAAAAAGATATTGGCATAGAGTGTTCCATTTTGGTCCGTCCACTTACAACTAATAAAGATGTTAAGATGACTACATTAAAAACTTGGCTTTTAACACTGATATTTCCCAAAAAAATTGCATAACTGAAATGCAGTGATACTGATCTTAAAGCCCTGACATGTGCGATAATAAATTATAAACTAGTCGAATAAATCCACTTAAGAAGTCGATATCATAGGTAACGAATCTAAAAAAAAGTCCTTTGACGCGGCGCTTTTAAAACAGGCCATTAGCGAAGTCGATGCCGGAGATTAATGCACTTTTCAAAACTCAAATAAACAAAAACTCATTGAAAGACCGGACGCTACTAAAACTATGTTTAAAACTTTTGAAAATCAGCCGACTTGCTTGTGTATACATCATCTGGGTTGTTTATTCCGAAGCCATATTATGCGAGTCTATAGCGCTAGTTTGCTACATTCGAGTTGTTTTTGTAAACGAAATCCTATTGTACAAGATTAAATTAAATTGTACTACTACAGTACATTATGGTAGTTCAATATAGGATGGACTAATTAAATTGTATTGTTTATAGGCCAACGAGTTACAGTTATTTTTTTCAGGTAATCGTACTTGTTTTTAGTCTTTTTGGCTCTAAGATTTGAGTATC
Source organism: Pissodes strobi (assembly GCA_016904865.1). Lineage (NCBI taxonomy): Eukaryota > Metazoa > Arthropoda > Insecta > Coleoptera > Curculionidae > Pissodes > Pissodes strobi. The sequence goes on from MU184712.1 coordinate 187,556, forward strand.
TTATTTACGCCTAAATATTATATAATGTTTAATTAACGAAAGCCCCGAAGGAGCCATGTGAATATCGAACTCGCAATATCTCGTTTAGTCGATAAACTTAATAATCATTAGCCCATCAAAGGACTTGGAAGTAAGTATTTAGCAATCGTATTGAAGCCATGTGAAGGCAGTAGCAAATTTAAAATAGGGATTTTTGGATTATTCTGCTGCGATGATAGCATGCGCATAAGTACTGATCTGAATATCGTTGAGGGAAGGCTTCGCCACACTTTTTCCTGAATAGTGAGTAAGACTGAGCCATCACGCATTAGCGGAGCGATACCAGATTTTTCGTTTGCGAGTTCTTACGTCAAATCTGTAGCTTTTCCAAATTTATCTTCGATACACGATAAATGACCTCCTTGAATTTGGCGAGAATCGAAAATTGCCAGTATCTTCTTAAGAGTGTATATTTTGAGTCGTCGCAAGGATTGAAAAATCCTGAGATATCAGATCAAAAAGGAATTTTTAGGATAAAAACTCTCTAAATTCTGCTCTGTTTCTGAAATATCGAGAAAATGAGCTTTTCAGAGAAAATGAAAACATCGATTTCTATGTAAAAAAATAATGGATCAACCAAATTTTCGTATCTAAAAGGGGGATATTAGCAAAACATCACACAAAATTGCATCGGTCCGACTCAAAGTGTCGAATTTGTGATTTTTAGTCTAAAAAATTTACTTTAAGCGTACGTGACAGCCTAATCTATTTTCAACAAATCAACCCCAGACTCGTAAACCTCGTGATCTCTGCAACAAAAAAGTTATGTAACAACTGAACCATGCAAAAAACACAAACAATTTCAAATTTTCTAAATATTTCCGCAATTTTAATTGCCTGAAATTTCATTGAAATCGATTTGATGCCGGAAAATAGGTGAATGAATTAAGTGGATTAAAATGATATATAGATGGAAAAATCGACCAGGATCGGGTAATTTGGACATTTTTCAACCGGTGGGCTGCGATTTTCTCGGAGATTTCCAGATAAAATTTTATTTTAAACATGGAAATTGTGGAAAAAATATTTATATTTCATAATATTAATCTCCCATTGTTTTTTTATTGAATAAAGAGAAAAAAAAATGCCTATTTATATAAAGCTCCAAGTTATTTTACCTTCATTTTTGTTTACGTATAAGATGTACTTATATTTTCATTTTGCGATATATTTTGAGCTGCTGTACTGAGTACCAAACAATACCTAATAAAGACATATTTTTTATGAGACCACATAAAATTGAAACTAAATCGTAAATACCTAAATACTTAAATAATAGTCAAAATAAATATATAAAAAAATTATTTGCCTCACCTTTATAAGCACACAGCTGAAGTGAAACTTCTGACAAAGTTATTAGTAATTGAGTTTTTATTTTTTTAAGCATTTCCTTTTCTCAACTTTTGCCCGCGGTTTCGTCACCTTTTCTAAATTTTTTTTCAACTTTTTTTCGCCGAAAACCGCGTTTCTCTAACTTTTTTTGTTCATTATATTTTTCTTTATTTCCCTTTATAATACTTTTATTAACTTTCCGAACAATTTTTTTCTTATTTTGTAATACTTTTATTAACTTTCCGAACAATCTTTTGAATATTTTTTTATTTTTTCTTTTTTCGTTTTATAATAGTTACTTTTCTTAACTTTCCTAAGATTTTTTCAAAAATTCCTATTTCTTCCCAAAGCATTTTTCTCTCCCATTGTTATCATCCCCGACCTCGTAGCTGAACTCCTTCGCCTTTTTTTCGCCGAAAACCGCGCTTCTCTAACTTTTTTTTATATATTTTTTTATTTCGTTTTATAATATTTTTAGTAACTTTCCGAACAATTTTTACGATTTTTTCAATTTTTTCCCCCACTCCACTAATGACCCCGGGACACGAGGTTCTCTCTTGTCAGATTTTCAATCAGAGGCTCCTTTGCAGATATCGGCAAAAAAAGGTTTTTTCCCCAAAATCCCCCCTTAAATTAGAACACCGGTCCCCCCATATGGTCAAAGGTAGCCCCCCATGAGGCGCACCTACCATACAAACTTCGCCCCCGTAGCACTTCCCGTCCGCCCGAAATTTATTGTTTTAGTTTTTTATTCTCCCTCCTCTCCTGGCCGGACAGAGGGAGTACGGAATCCAGTTTTCGTTCAGGGTCCTCATTTTACCCCGGCTATATGTCCTGAAGTATCAATTCTCTAGCTATACTGGATCATTCTTAATTAAAGGAATTTCACTTTGATAAGCATTTTTGAAGTGAAACTTCTTTAGCGAGGGTAAAGTCAGAAAAAATGCTTATCAAAGTGAAACGATTATCAAAGTGAAACGCCCCTTTAATTAAGCATGTTCCAGTATAAGAAAGAAAAAGAAAAGAAACCGTTTTTTGCCGATATTCTACAACTAAGCCTCGGATCAAAAATCTGGCAACCCCTCACCTCCCAGATATCTAAAAGTTTTCGAAAAAAAGGGAAGAATTTAAAAAAAAACCGCAAAAAATTGTTCGGAAAGTTTGTAAAAGTATTATAAAACGAAATAAGAAAAAGAAATAATAATTTTTTTTTTGAGAGACGCGGTTTTCAGTGAAAAAAAACGAAGGACTTCAGCTACGAGGTCGGGGATGGCAAAAATGGAAAGAAAAAATGCTTTACGAGAAAACACAATTTACGAAAAAAAAATGGGAAAAAATTTAAAAAAACTTACAAAATGTTCGGAAAATCAATAAAAAACAAAAACAAGAGATTGTTCGGAAAGTTAATAATTTTACAAAACCAAACAAGAAAAAAAAATTAAAAAAATACAAAAAATTGTTCGGAATGTTAATAAGAGTATTATAAAATGAAATAAAGAAAAACAATTAATATAAAAAATAAGTTAGAGAAACGCGGTTTTTGAAACCGGGGGCAAAAAAAGTTAAAAAAAAAAAATTAAAACTCGTTTCCTTATATCTCTTTCAGAAGTTTCACTTCAGTAGTGTGCTCAAAAAGGTGAGGCACATACTTTTTTCTCACTTTACCCTCGCTAAAGTTTCACTTCAATAATATACCAGTTTCTTCGAATGCGGTAAAATCGAAAGGTTTGGCAACGTTGGTGAGGCCATTTTTTAATTCAGCTTATCCAAATATCTATACTTATACCAAATGTTGTGATGAGAGACTTTTTAGCTTTAAAGGGAACATTTTTGGTCACAAATACTGATTTGTCAGATCCCGGAGGACAATCGGAAAGCTTTTTAAATTCAGCATGTAGAACTATCCTCCTCTATCATTGTTTTTTTTTTGGTGATAACGCTCCTATTTTTGTAATAAATGGGCAGTTTCGCTCCTTTTGCTCTAAAATTATATTCTGTCAAATCAAAGATAATAGTGGGAATAATATAATAATAAAATAATAAAATTCGAGAAGCAGCTGATTCAAAAATATATATATTAAATTTTTATTTAATACAATAAATAGTTCGATTAGAATATTTTAACAAATCATACAGGGCCGGCCTCGGCCTATTTTAAGTTGTAGTACCCAGTACCAGAAGAAATTCAATATATTAAGATGAAACATGACATTGTACTTAAATAGATTAAATTAATTTGATATTTAATATTTATTTTAGCATATGTATCTTGCACTTTACAAGGTGATCCAGAAACTCTTGGAAATATCAAATATCACTATTATTTATTTAAATTAGACAAAAAATTCGAATTAAAGTTGTTTGGTTTCATCTGTTTTTACGCATGCTTTCATTTTAAGGTATAGATGGTTTTTCAAAAAAGCAGGGCACATGCCAATTTTATTTTTTTAAATTTAATTTACCACATTTTCTAATGATTTTGAATTTTCTATTAAATTCTGCATATTTTTTGTATAATATTTCTCAAGATTTAGTTTTCAAAAGTCATGGCATTGTCATTTGAATAATAAACTTTTATTTTCAGGTATCAGCAAATATGTAAATAGATAAGCAATTATATCGGAAAAATCATAATATTTCGTAATTCTAAAACCCTCAATATTTCGAAAACCATTTTCATCCATAATATTATATTATACCAAAAATATGCAGGATTTAATAGAAAAATCTAAATCATTAAGAATTGTGATATATTATATTTAAAAAAACAAAGTTGGCATGTGCCTTGCTTTTCTGAAATACTCTGTATATATTAAAACAAAAGCCTGTGCAAAAGCAAGCAACTTTTGTTCGGAATATTTTTTTCTAATATCAAAATTAATAGAGATATTTCCATTTAAAAGGTTATCTGGATCACCCTGTACAGGGTGGCGCATTTTGGATGCATTTACGGGGTTTCTCGATAATTAGTAAAGATAGAAGGATGCGGTTTTCGCAACACCGGGCTATTTTTTTGTTAAACAAAAGATACCGTAAACACAAATTTCCTAGGCCTCTTCGTTTTTGAGCTACAGGGCGATTTTAAAAATGTTGTATTTTCGGGCACCCCTCGTATCTCAGCTACCTGATAATTTACAGAAAAGATAAAAACGGATGCTTATAGTACTTTTTACGTAGAATTCAGTGGCGTACCCGAAATTTTTGCCAGAGATACTGTTTCTGAGATATCACCCAAATATATAATTTTTTAAATGGAACACCCTGTATTTTTTTCCGTCGTTAAATTGCTTTATTTTTTCCCATAAAGATGATATATAACACTTAACATTTTCTATTTTTGGAAATGGTAAAAATTTTAAAAAATGGCGAATTTAATGTTATATTCTTCTAGTTGGCTATGAATTGTATTTAAAAATTCGAAACAATACTCTATACAAATATTGAATTACTTAAAAAAATATTATTATCATAATATGACCCTATGTTATTTCAATACACCGGCTTGCCAACAAACTAGGCTTGAAAGGGCATTATTAGATTAAAGTAGGCCTTGGAAACAAAAGTTTAATTTAATTGTTATTTGATTTTTTGACAGCTTTAAAAAAGCAGTGATTCAAAAAGTAAAAAATTGCGTATGACAATCTTTATAGATTTAATATGTTTATGTGTGCTCTGTATCACTGCAGAATCTTCTTTTATATTGTGTTTGATGGTAATCTCACATCGGATCGATATATAGACATTTTACAAGAAAATCTTTTGGAAGAAACCCAAGATATCAATGACGTTAACTTCCAACAAGATGGAGCACCAAGCCACAATGCAAGGAGAGTGGGTGATCTTCTAAACAGATATTGTCATAATAAGTGGATAGGCACCAGTGGTCCTGTTAGGTGGCCACCTGGATCACCTGACTTGACGCCTTTAGATTTTTCCTTCTGGGGTTTTATAAAAAATCAAACATATAGAGTTAAAAGTAATAAAGTACGTTTTAGGAATAGTTTAAGGAAAGTAACACGATTGTATTTATATAATACATTGCGAAGTGTCGAAAAACGTTGTAGGCGGTGTCTAGAAAATAACTGCTTGCACTTTGAAAATAGGAGATAACCGAATGTTGTTTTTGTTATACCTAATATACTTAATATAGCTATAATCAATAATTAATTAAATTGAAGTAATTCTTGATTTTTGTTTCTTTATCGACTATTAAATTAAAATAAAAATAATTAATTTTATTTAAATAACTAGTTCTTGATATGTTATTTTTTCAATCAGTAAAATAAAGTGTATAGAGTATTGTTTCGAATTTTTAAATAAAATTCATAGCCAACTAGAAGAATATAACATTAAATTCGCCATTTTTTAATTTTTTGATAGTTCCAAAAACAGAAAATGTTAAGTGTTATATATCATTTTTATGGGAAAAAATAAAGTAATTTAATGACGGAAAAAAATACAGGGTGTTCTATTTAAAAAATTATATGTTTAGGTCATATCTCAAAAACAGTAACTCCGGCAAAAATTTGGGGCACGCCACTGAATTCTACGTAAAAAGTACTATATGCATCCGTTTTTATCTTTTCTGTAGGTTATCAGGTAGCCGAGATACGAGGGGTGCCCGAAAATACAACATTTTTAAAATCGCCCTGTAGCTCAAAAATGACGAGGCCTAGGAAAAGTGTGTTTACGGTATCTTTTGTTTAACAAAAAAATAGCCCGGTGTCGCGAAAACCGCATCCTTCTAACTTTACTAATTACGGAGAAACCCCGTAAATGCATCCAAAATGCGCCACCCTGTACAACGTCACGTACAGTTGTTGTTACCAACCTAACTCACAAGATATTTAAGAGCCCCAAAAGTGCTTTGCATGCATATGATAAAATAATTAATTTTAATTTTACGAAAAAAATTATTGTTCTTAAAATTTGTGTGGTTGCCGAAAAAACAGAATTGAGAATGGAAAACTTACAAAACTACTCAAAAAAAAATGTTTTAAAGCAGCACCTCTAATAAGCACGAAAACACCAACGATAAACTCTACATAGTTTTCGCATGCGGTACAACCATTAAAAGAAGCAAATTTAAAAATGCAAAAAATTTTAATATTTTATTACCAGAATTCTTTTTAGATAAACTTATCACATACGAAAAACTTTATGGAGCGTTTTTGTTTGTATTGTATGCTCTTTAATTTTGCTGTTTTAATACAGATTTTTTTTACTATCTTGTTTTTAAAAATGTATCGTATTTGTTGGATAAGCACAAGAACTGATCAAAAATAAAATCTGTTCCCATTAAAATCAACCTTTTAGGTCTGCTTTATATATATTGGTACTTATAACTAACATAAACAAACAACAATAAAATAAAATTCGCCATTTTAATTTTTCATAAAAAACAAGGAACAAATATACAAAATACCAGTCCCACAAACACAAATAAATAATTTTTAATTATAATTTTAAATATAAATAAATAAATAATAAATTATACAGACACAACACGAAGAAATAAAAAATAGCCTTTAAATAATTAATTACTCTAATTTAAGATGCAAGGAATAGAAAGCCATTTTTTAAAATATTAGTTCCAAATAAAAGATGAAATGGATATAACTATACTTACTAGTAAACAGCAAAGGATTTTAAAATAATTACCAAATATATATTAAAAAGCTCTAGGTATTTGAGTGTATATTTATTTTAAATATTAGAATCGGTGAGACGGCCCTGTATTTTAAACCAAAGCACCCAATAAGAAACTAGATTTAATAAGAAAACTTTCATTATACTAAACCTATACATAAGACAAAGTAAAAGTGAACCTCAAATCGTAAATACTCTCTAAATTAACGTTTATCATTATAATATTTCGACATTGTACAACTTGGAGTACAATTGTAAGCGACCGCACAAAGAAAGGCGATTAAAAGAAAATATTTGTGTTTAAAATATTCTGGGAAATCCTTATTGCAGCCTCCGATCATAAATATAACAAATTATTGCTTTTTATCGTTCATGAATCAGTGTGCTAAAATTTCAATTAAAATTTCGATTAAAAGGTAATTTGTTAAATCTTAAAGATATATCAGTAACGATAATGTTTTGGCTAATACGTTAATGGTAATTTTGCCTGATTTAGTGTATTATATAGATACAATTAATTAGGAAGGGTTTACGAAAGGTCCTAATTTTATAGTCCATTCAATTATGTTAGATTAGTAGATATTTTAGCATTAGTCGCAGACTCTCGATTGGATCGAATTAAATGAAATAGCTACGAGTTATTCAGGAGAATAACCCCAATGTGATTTAAACAAGTATATTAGTCCGAAGCAATCACGGTGGCCCGTTATAGTGGGACTCAAATATTTGCATATTTGCATAGGAAATTTGCTCGTCCTGTTTTCATATCGTATGTTGGGGCGAAAGCAAAAACGACCGAAACGATATACGAATTGTCTTTTTTTCTTATGCTGAAGGGTGAGAAGGTGGTTAAAAGTTAACTTTAAACAATTAAAAACAATATTTTTCATTGCAATGCTGAAAATACGTCTCGTTTTCGAAAACAAAAAACTTGATAGATTGGTCTATGCGCTGAAATGCTTGGCCTGCGAAGTGACTGGACTGGATTCATATTGTCTTGAGTATTTTTTTTTTATAAAGTAACATATATGAATTTTTCTAATGCTGAATTATGTATTTCTGAAGTCATATTAATAATGCAGTATATAAAGTTGCCAGATTCTAGAGGTCAAAAACATGAAGCATAAACCTTAATCAACTGCACTGGTTATATATTGCGGTCATTAGACCAATGATCACATATGGAGCATTAGCTTGGTACTCTAAGAGCTTACAAAGCTTACAAAGCGAGAATAAAATTATCTACTTTGCAAAGACAAGCGTAACTGGCAATTAGTGCCGCCTTCGGCATTACACCTACGGAGGCGCAAGAATGTCTTCTAAATCTGTCACCTCTCTAAATAATACTGGAGAGGGTGGCCAGATGGGCTACGTATAGATTGACATAGGTGGTGATTAACATTCCATTTTTGTATTCTGCACAAATTATCTCGGTATTGCACATCACGTTAATTATGTTATGCATATAAGCTAGAAAAAAAGCTTTTTTCTTAGACAAATTTTGATGCTCTTCGAAGTTATCCTTTCTGTCGTGTGCCCTTAAGCAAACTCCATTTTTGTTTTATTTAGATCCATGAACTGGCGATAACGGTCAACATGGCGGACGGTAATGTTGCTCTCGAAATCTCGTCAGAAAAAACGGCGGAAACCCAGAGTGAAAAAAGTGAGAAACTATGCTTTCACTGTAAAAAATCCACAAGAAACTTTATAAAGTGCGTTAATTGTGAAAAATACTACCATTCTGCCTGTCTCATTCAGGCAGCGACCCTAAAATCGGCCAAGTGTCGGCATGTGCCTGAGTATGCCTGTGAGCAGTCTTGGAACAGAGAAAAGGACCTCTATGGGATAATAATCAACTTACTAGAAGATAAAAATGCCATTCAGCAAAAAAATAACCGCCTGATCCATGTAGAAAATGAAAGGTTAGCCAATGAATTAAAACATCGCGCCAAAACTCTCAAATGTCATTCGCGGTGGCTCCGAACCAGAAAAAGAAGATGACCACGATTCCGATGACAGCAATGACACTGTAAGGGATAATGGAAATCATGATACAATGAATGAACAAGATGGAACTCATGACAATGAGAATACGTCAACAAACCACTTCATAATGCCAAAAAGAAGAGGCTGGAATCGACCCAAACCTAACCTAAAAATGAATCACCAAAATCAAAACGAAAACAGCGATAGGGAACGTACGATTGGAAATATCGACAATGTTAAGGAAAACAATTGGAAACTCCGATTACAGAGTGGTAGGAAAAACAGAAAAATCGGTACAAACGCAGCAAATGGGGAACTTGAATCATCCAAGCCACAAGATACGCCAAGAAAAATATGGCTATTCCTTTCTCGAATAAAACTCTCCATCACTGAATAAACTGTACAACAGTATATTGCCAAAAAGACCAACACACAGGAGAATGATGTAGAAGTTAAATTGTGTGAGGTCAAAAACACTAACACAAGACACCAGAGCTTTATGGTGGGTGTAAATCCAGATCTGATGCACATTATATATGGTGAAGATTTCTGGTCATCTGGAGTCGGGTTTCAAAGATTTAACTTCTCCCTGGGACGTAATTTTTTAGGAAAACAGCCCCTTCAAGAATGGTAAACCTTGATTCGACCACACCTCACCTCCGACATCACAAAAAAAACCTTCTCTGGAAGAGACACAGCCCCCAATTTTAATGGTTACTGAACACTGGATGCAAAATAATGATTTGGAATCAGTGCACCTCGACAACTACACACTAGGAACTTTCTCTTCAAGAGTAGAATCAAGAGGAAGAGGGACCGCAATATATCATAAAAACATTCTGAACGGGAAAGAAATCAATACAAGGTGCTCATCTCAGGAAAAACTATTTGAATTCTTTGTCTTAGAAATTTTATATTGTAACATTTGTTATATTTTTATATGTATCTATAGGCCACCTGTTGGCGACTTTTATGTTTTTTTAACTCTTTGAGATGATTTACTTAATGAACTGTATAATCCAGATAGATATCTGGTACTTGGGGGGCGACTTCAACATTGATTTTAGTATAAATAGCCCAGGTTCAGTGGCTCTAGATGATCTGATGGCAGATATGGTTTGCGCAGCCCCTAGCACACAAATCGATAACATCTATAGTAACCTACCTAGGAATATGGTAAATTTTATTTCTTGTATCTCTGATTTGTCGGATCACTATGGCCAATTATTGACTATAGATATTAAAGAGGAGCTGCCACCAATATACTCCAACAAAAGGTTCTTCTCCTATAACGATATTCATACATTCAAACAGCTGCTACATGGTGAGTCCTGGCGGGATGTTCCTATCGTGCAGGGGGTAAATAAAAATACTTTTGCTAACATACTATTTTATTACTTCAACGTCGCCTTCCCAACTCAAAGATGCAGGGTTGATGTCCCAGGTGAAAAATGGATAACTAGAGAAATAAGAAATTATTCTAAATATATAAAGGACCTCTATGTTACATATCAACTAACTAAAAGTGAGTAGCATCTTAATATTTACAAGCAAGAAAACTCTAAGTATAAAAAATTCATTTCTGATTTCGAAAAAAGTGTAAATGATAATAAAACATATAACTCTAAAGACAAAAGTAAAACCCACTGGAATATCTTAAACTCAGAAACAAATAACAGAAAAAGTAAAAGTAACATTACTCTAAAATCTGAATCAGGAGAACTAATTGAAAACTCTCAATATATTGCCAATATTTTTAGTGCTCAATATAAACTACCAATATTAAACTCGCAACCACCAAATCCTCAATTTAATTTTGAACAAATGCCCACAATTTTCCTGCATCCTGCTGATGCAAACGAAGTGTTCAACATCATAATGGATTTACCTAACAAGTTCTCCTCAGGTCTAGATGAAATTCCTATATGCATCTTTAAGCATGCTGCTTTATCGATTATAATCAATGAAGGTCTGGTTGCGCGACTTTTTCCTGATAGACTAAAAATAGCAAAGCGTATCCCTGTGTATAAGAAAGGGGAGTGTCGGCATATGCCTGAGTATGCCTGTGAACAGTCCTGGAACAGAGAAAAGGACCTCTATGGGATAATAATCAACTTACTAGAAGATAAAAATGCCATTCTGCAAGCAAATAACCGCCTGATCCATGTAGAAAACGAATGGTTAGCCAATGAATTAAAATTATTAAAAAGCGAGGTTAAACATCCCAAAAACATCGCGCCAAAACTCTCAAATGTCATTCGCGGTGGCTCCGAACCAGAAAAAGAAGATGACCACGATTCTGATGACAGCAATGACACTGTTAGGGATAATGGAAATCATGATACAATGAATGAACAAGATGGAAATCATGACAATGAGAATACGTCAACAAACCACTTCATAATGCCAAAAAGAAGAGGCTGGAATCGACCCAAACCTAACCTAAAAATGAATCACCAAAATCAAAACGAAAACAGCGATAGGGAACGTACGATTGGAAATATCGACAATGTTAAGGAAAACAATTGGAAACTCCGATTACAGAGAAGTAGGAAAAACAGAAAAATCGGTACAAACGCAGCAAATGGGGAACTTGAATCATCCAAGCCACAAGATACGCCAAGAAAAATATGGGTATTCCTTTCTCGAATAAAACTCTCCATCACTGAATAAACTGTACAACAGTATATTGCCAAAAAGACCAACACACAGGAGAATGATGTAGAAGTTAAATTGTGTGAGATCAAAAACACTAACACAAGACACCAGAGCTTTATGGTGGGTGTAAATCCAGATCTGATGGACATTATATATGGTGAAGATTTCTGGCCATAGGGAGTCGAGTTTCAAAGATTTAACTTCTCCCTGGGACGTAATTTTTTAGGAAAAAGCCAACAACAGCCCCTTCAAGAATGGTAAACCTTGATGCGACCACACCTCACCTCCGACATCACAAAAAAAACCTTCTCTGGAAGAGACACAGCCCCCAATTTTTATGGTTACTGAACACTGGACGCAAAATAATGATTTGGAATCAGTGCACCTCGACAACTACACACTAGGAACTTTCTCTTCAAGAGTAGAACCAAGAGGAAGAGGGACCGCAATATATCATAAAAACATTCTGAACGGGAAAGAAATCAATACAAGGTGCCCATCTCAGGAAAAACTATTTGAATTCTCTGTGTTAGAAATTTTATATTGTAACATTTGTTATATTTTTATATGTATCTATAGGCCACCTGTTGGCGACTTTTAGTGTTTTTTTTTTAACTCTTTTAGATGATTTACCTAATGAACTGTATAATCCAGACAGATATCTGGTACTAGGGGGCGACTTCAACATTGATTTTAATATAAGTAGCCCAGGTTCAGTGGCTCTAGATGGTCTGATGGCAGGATATGGTCTGGAGTCTCACGTCGTGGGAGCCACTCGGGTTTGCGCAGCCTCTAGCACACAAATCGATAACATCTATAGTAACCTACCTAGGAATATGATAAATTTAATTTCTTGTATCTCTGATTTGTCGGATCACTATGGCCAATTATTGACTATAGATATTAAAGAGGAGCTGCCACCAGTATACTCCAACAAAAGGTTCTTCTCCTATAACAATATTCATACATTCAAACAGCTGCTACATGGTGAGTCCTGGCGGGATGTTCTTATGGTGCAGGGGGTAAATGAAAAATATAACACTTTTGCTAACGTACTATTTTATTACTTCAACGTCGCGTTCCCAACTCAAAGATGCAGGGTTGATTTCACAGGTGAAAAATGGATAACTAGAGAAATAACAAATTACTCTAAATATATAAAGGACCTCTATGTTACATATCAACCAACTGAAAGTGAGTACCATCTTAATATTTACAAGCCAGAAAAATCTAAGTATAAAAAATTCATTTCTGATTTCAAAAAAAGTGTAAATGACAATAAAAAATATAACTCTAAAGACAAAAGTAAAACCCACTGGAATATCTTAAACTCAGAAACAAATAACAGAAAAAGTAAAAGTAACATTACTCTAAAATCTGAATCAGGAGAACTAATCAATACTCTCAATATATTGTCAATATTTTTAGTGCTCAATATAAACTACCAATTTTAAACTCGCAACCACCAAATCGTCAATTTAATTTTAAACAAATGCCCACAATTTTCCTGCATCCTGTTGATGCAAACAAAGTATTCAACATCATAATGGATTTACCTAACAAGTTCTCCTCAGGTCTAGATGAAATTCCTATATGCATCTTGAAGCATGCTGCTTTATCGATCAAAGATCCTTTGACGCATATAATCAATGAAGGTCTGGTTATAGAAGGGGGACAAACAGGCTAGTGGCAATTATCGCCCTATTTCTTTGTTGCCCTCTGTGTCGGAGGCCTTGGAGAGGGTTTTGTATGTCAGATTGCTCGACTTCCTAAATCAGCATGAGGTTCTGAATGACCACCAATTTGGTTTCAGGCCATCTCTCTCGACCGAGCTGGCAATCTACCACGCATTAAAATTTATTTATGAGAGTCTGGATGGAAGGAGTAAGGTTGCGGGGTTGTGTTTTGACCTCTCCAAGGTCTTCGACACCATTAATCACAATATCTTGTTTGCAAAAATAAACTAAACAAGTACGGCATCAGGGGTACTTGTGCCAATCTAATAAGGTCACATCTCGGGGACAGGTCACAAACAGTTTGTGTCACGAAAGATGGGAAAGACTTTTACTCGGGAACAGTTAAACTGAATCAGGGAGTACCACAGGGCTTCATTCTGGGACCACTTCTATTCATTGTCTATGTCAATGATGTGCAGGGGTTCAATGGGGGCTTGGTTTGCCAATATGCGGATGACACGTCTGTTCTGTTGGCAAGTAATTCCTCCGTCTCTCTATCTGATTCTAGCTCAAACGCAATGGCCACAATGTCCCAGTGGTGTAATCAAAAACTCACTTAAATTAAATATCAATAAAACCAATCTCCTCGTTTTTAATCAGAATGTAAATAATCTTGAATCACTACTTGTTAGATTTGAAGGCAAATCCGTGCTCATCTCTGAGTCAGTGCTCTTTCTTGGGGTGACCATAGATCAAAGCCTGGGTTCGGAGAACCACATCAACACCCTGAATTCAGGACTGGCTAGTGCCTGTGGATTGATTAGGAGGATAAAAATTGTGGTATCTCTGGAAAGTCTACGTGTATACTACCTTGCTCATGTGCAATCGCGTATAAATTATGGAAATTGCTTTTGGGGCTCATCAAAGGATGCCTACAAAATCTTTAGAGCACAGAAGAGGATCGTGCGCTGCATGCTGGGCAAGCACCCTAGAACATCGTGCCGGGATCTCTTCCTTGATCTGGATATAATGACAGCTCCCTCACTTTATTTTCTCTCGTTGGTCATGCTGGTAAAGAGAAATCCCGCCCTCTTCATCAGAAACCATGACCTGTATGCTGGGGACATAGATATTGCTACTCGCGGCCGGGAGAGTCTCCGTATACCTCGTCACGAGTCGTCCTTCTATGAGAAGGGTCCACACTACATAGCCATTCGTGCCTACCATATCCTGCCACCAGATTAAAACCTTTAAGAAAGTGGTAACACAGTTTGAGAATTCCAAACGCTATTACTCCTTTAGATTCACGGATTAAAATGATCATACTTTAGTACTCGTTGTATAACATTCCAATTTTAAATGAATTTTACCCTACTATGTAGATATCGTAATATTTTACTATTTCTGCATTCAATGTCGCAAACCTAAGATGTAATTATTATTTTAAAACTGTATTATTTTATTTTAAATGTTGTTTTACATGTGTGACGTTGTTTTGTCATTTGATTATGATTTTGATGGCAATAAATGAAGTTATTATTATTATTATTATTATTATTATTATTAAAAATAATACTGGAAAAACACCCTTTTTACAATATATTTCTCCATAATAATACGCATTGCATATAAAACTTGTAACTTTGGGTCCCTCAAGCTTTTACTATTGATTTTTAGTTTCCACTATTTTCCATCGCCTAACAACAAAGAGAATATACAATTTCCAGCGCCTTTATATCGAACTCAATCACTTTATCCTAGAAGTTTGTTTATGAAACTATACTTTGTGCTTATTTTGCTCCAACCCGACGCTGTCAAACCTATTTCTGGCCTTGGAAAGAAATGCCCTTAATAGAAGCGAATGTTGTGTGAAAATCAAAAATATTAACTGTAGAAATGTGTTTACTGCCTAATTCGATACCGTAGCCATAGAAGAAGGAAAAATCATTAGTTTTCTAGTCGATCCGGATTTACATTGCAAGAACAATCACAGAATTAAAAAACACGTTCCATCTCAGGCAAACTCTGGATGGCAAACATTTCAGGTTAATTCACGTGTTTGGACTGGCTACAGATTAAGGGGCGTTCTCGACGAAAAGTTTCATGCAATTTAGTTAGTTAATAATTCTGTCGTTTTCGATTAAACATTTATACATTCCAGACACGAAGTGTATGCACGATGCACTACTTATTTCTAGGGCCTAATTAACATAATAATTTTCTTCCACGAACTCTGAAGTGCAACGTTGTGAAAGTAGTTGCCGAGAAGTTTCAGCAGTGTAGGACTGGATGGTGCAAATTTAACGGTTTAAAATTTAGCGATCTAAAGTCTTCGCGAAGCTTCTCTTGAAGCCGGGATCAAATTTCACTTTGGTAAGTTGTAATTACTCGTAAGTTTAGGAATTCTTGATTCTTGAACAACCTAATAGAATGCCTCCAAGCAATATGATTAGGAAAACTTTGCTTTGTAATTCGGTACCTTATAAGAGAGTTTAATTCCGTTAAATTCTTCCGAAACTACTTAGAAAGCAGTGGCGCTATAAACTTTTTTGTTTGTGGTTTTTTAGTTATTCAAACGTGCGAACAATGGAAATTGCATTGTTCCGCAAAATTAATGGGCCCTAGGGAATTTCTCTGTTTTATTCCGGGATATGTACATCATATACAATTTAAATGCATAATATGTTTATATTCTTTTTAAAAATTGCAGAAACAGCGACTCTTATTTACAATTTCATGCTTCGAGGATATCGTATTATAAGATAGGATTAGTAAGCTAAATTATTATTTAACTCTTTATATTTTGAGCGGGGTTTTCAAGGTTTACTAAAAGATTTAACGAAAAATAATTTAGGCAAAAGTTTTACGATTTTTCCTCAATAGTTCTGCTAAAAATATCAGAGACAAGATGCTCAACTAAATGATAAAAAGGTCCGAAGTAATAGACGAGGAAAGGAAGATCGATGCTATCTCTGTCTGGCTTCGTGAAAGGTAAAAGCAGATGGCGCGATTAGCTTCAGCCACCAGAAGCGCGGGAGGTTTGAAAGTTATTTTTGATTGCTTTATTATATTTTATCCATTCTGATGCGAAGAGGATCTTTTAATTCTGTTATGTATTTGTATGATTAATTTTAAAAAGGATGAGTTTATGCAATGTTCACAAATAGTTTTAGATAAATAGGCACACAAATAAATACATAATAAAATTTTAAAAATCTCCACCTCATTAAAAGGGACAGATCGTCAAATTCGCTGATATAAGAAATTTGTAGTTGACCGAAACAGTATTCCAATAATCTGCCGTAGATCATAGACAAGGCGTGTTCATTAATAAAAATGAGTCACTTGAAATTAATAGCCAGAGTGTAATACAAACAATAATAAGTGAATTCAAGATATGCCTATACTTACTTCAAATTAGAAATCAATAATCATTAGAAAAATTCAAGCAAATATCACAGTTTATTATACAAATACAAAATTATATTTAATGTCTGATGGCGCACATATTTTACAAGATAAGGGACGAAGAAAAATAGCGCATTTTCTCAACTTCATCTTTCTTAATCCACAAACAACGCAAGCAGCCTCAGCAGCCATGATGCTGTTTGTTTTGTCTCTATTAAGTAGTCCACTTAAGCGATTCCCCACATGCCTCATGGATTTTTTAGCTTTGTCAGATTTGTAGTAAGTACTGAAAATAATGGCAACGTGATTTCGGGTCTATTCATTAAAATCGCAAAAAATAAATTAAAAATGGTTTATTAAGTTTTATGAATGAAAAAATCACGCGAAAATATAAAATATGTTGCTTTTTCTGTCGACGTATTTAAAGTGTCATAAAATCCCCACAGTGATTATATCCCCACAAAATCTCCACAGCTGTTGAAATTCCCCACGTTTGTGGGAATTCCCCACAGATTGGCAACCCTGCACAAAAATATAAGAAAACACCAACAAGTCAAACTAACAACAGCCTAAAATGAAAACATGGTGTAACGTATTGAACTGTCATAGTCATACTTGTCGTTGTCATCTAGTATTCAGCTGTTCAGCTTCTAACGCAGAATCCCATGAGCTAGACAAAGACATATATCATTTGTTGTTGCAACAGCGTCGACACGACTTTGGCTCCATCTACAATCATATTTGGTGATGCTAGATAATGAGAGAGCTATACGGAAATGCATTAAGTAAAAGACATGGCATGAATAGGATAAATTTTCTATTTTATTTAACTGTGTCTTTGAAAATATATAGAAATAATAATCAGAAACTGACAGAAATATTGTATACTTTGTTTTGTTATTTTCGGGTTGTGATTTCTGGGCCCTTGGCCTCATCAGGATCAGGCAGGCTTGCACCTAGTAGAGTCCTCTAAACCTGAACACGAATACAACAGAAACTTGATGTAACATTGTGACATAATAAGGCATGTTTTTAAGTCGTAAAATGAAAAAGCACGATGAGACAGGTGTAGCACCTGGCTCTACTACTGCCGAGGCTTTGAATTGCTTCGAGGCTTAATATATATACACTGGACAGGTGGTGGATTATTTGCTTTCTACTAGTTTGTTGAGTTTGCAGTTTGAAGGCACATTTTTATTGCGGATAAAAAAGTGATGATGAAAAAATAAATTTCAATTTGCCTGATCCCTTCACATAAATTGAGAAAATATTTTGAAAAATTTGTTGAATTGCCAAAACTCCATTTTATTCACTTTACCGACTTAGTATCTTTTGTTATTTTCGATATTTCAATGCTGGGACATCGAATATGTAGTGTAATACATATTTTAGGAAAGAAATACTCAGTTATTTAGAAAAAATAAAATTTTTTATGTTTTTTTTTTGGAAAGAAATGGAGGTGGCAAATCCCAGCGTTTTACATGCCTTCAGTTTTTTGACAAGGGGTGAGTATCCCGCACTATTTAAGGGAAATAAGGAATTACTTGGACCAAAATTATGGGGCTAGATGCAAATGGCCTGCGCGTTCGCCGGATCTAACTCTTCTAATTTTTTTGTGTGGAGATATCTAAAATTTAAAGCCTTTTAGCAAGGTTGGTTACCCTACACTATTTTAGGTATATAAGAAATTACTTGGACCAAATTTATGTTGCTAGATGGGAATGGTCTGCGTGTTCGCCCAATTTAATTGTGAAGATATCTAAAACTTGAAACCTTTAGCTTTTTAGCAAAATAGAGTATCCTGCACTGTTTTAGGCATATAAGAAATTACTTGGTGCAAGTTTATGGGGCTATATATA
>MU184712.1:206262-223269 GCA_016904865.1 Pissodes strobi
ATATACTAAGTGACATAGAAAAAGGAACACCTAGTATATGACTTCTGATTTCAATAATTTTTTGTGTATAAATTCTTTACAACTCGTGAAAGAAATGATGAATATTTCAACCTTATCAGACCAGGGATTTTTTTGCATGCATTATTTTTTTATCAAACATTTCAAGTTTCATATACATACATTTAGTCCCATTTAACTTTGTTTAGTGACTTGTTTGGCTTTAGTTAAATTCTTAGTGAAACGTTATTATGCCTCCTATAAGAAGACGTGCCAATTTTACTCAGCTTAGTGAATTTGATAGAGGTCGGATAGTTGGTATGAGAGAGGCTGGATTGGCCATTCGAGAAATTGCCAGAAGGTTGAACAGGAGCAGCCATACAATAACAAGATGTTGTCATGCGTGGTTCGTAGAAGGGCGCCAAAGGCGAGCTAGGGAGACAGGACGTCGTAGAAGGACCACAGAGCGTCAAGATCGCTTTCTCCGTCTCTTGGCATTAAGAGACCGTTTCGCAACCACAAGATCCATAGCTAACCAGTTGTTTCAAGACAATGGAAGGCTAATCCATATGCGAACAATCTATCGCAGAATAAGGTCCTTTGGACTTTTTTCTTTTAGACCACACTCAGCCCTACCTTTGACGGCAGATCACCGTCGGCAACGCCTACAATGGTGTAGAGATCGGCTACATTGGGATGTTCGTTGGAATTCCGTCGTTTTTAGTGACAAATCCCGATTTTGCTTGGGTGGTCATGATGGTAGGGCAAGGGTTAGAAGACGTCGTGGAGAAAGGCGCTATCCTGATTTTTTTGTAGAGAGGCACGTACACCGCACTGTGGGTGTTTTGGTTTGGGGTGCCATTTCTTATGGAAGCAGGTCACCTCTAGTCTTCGTCAGAGGCAATGTGACAGCTCGGCGCTATATCGAGGAAATCGTAGACCCCTATTTACTACCATATCTAAGAAATCTTGACGCTCCCATTTTCCAACAAGATAATGCACGTCCACATGTTGCTAGGGTTACTTTACAACATTTCCAAGAGTCTCATGTTAATTTGTTGCCATGGCCCCCAAGATCTCCCAACCTATCACCTATTGAGCATGATCCCATACATACACACATGATGGGTCGAAGATTGACTTCATTGGCAGCCCATCCACAGACCATGGAGGCACTACGACGTGAGGTTCAGCTAGCATGGGATGAGTTGCCTCAGGACGGAATCGATCATTTGATAACATCAATGCCCAGGCGCCTGAATGAATGCGTGCAACATCGGGGTGCATCCACATATTATTAGCTATAGTAACCAAACTCCTGTGTATTTCCATTCGATTTTTTCATCATTTGTATAAATTAGCAAAAAGAATAAAATTATAAAAGAAAATGTAAATTGGATCATTATTTCTGGGTGTTCCTTTTTCTATGTCACTTAGTATATATATATTCTTATAAAGATATTTCCATTTCATGTTCCAGCTCATGCCCGCATTAAATAATAAAATTAAGAATATTTATTTTTAACACATGTTTGCTTTGGCATAGTTGTGAGCTGATTAGAAAACTATATTAACTTTTAAATGCCGTTTACGAAATTACATTTATACCTGTTATACAGAATGTCTTATTGAAATAATATGCATCGCACATTTAGGGTAAGCAACTATCATTAGCTAATGAAAAAATTCCTTTATTTCGTCTTCCAGATTTATACTGACAGTTTCTAAAACGGAGTTTCATTCACAATACCGAGACAGAATTATTGCACTCAACGCGCGTTTCGCTAACCATGTTAGCATCATCAGGAGATGATTAGAACTTAATGGTTAGCGAAACTCGCATCGAGTGCAATAATTCTGTTTCCACAACATAGTTGAGATGGCTTCACGGTCAGCGGAACTTAACCTTTATCTTAAGTTTTCTACTAAGATTCAGTTTTAATAATCTCCTGATGATGCTAACATGCCTGCGCGTTCGCCGAACTTAACCCTTCTAATTTTTTTGTGTGGAAATATCTAAAATTTGAAGCCTTTAACTTTTTTAAAAAAGGTGACGTATCTCACATTATTTTAAGTATATAAGGAATTATTTGGACCGAGTTTATGGGGCTGCCTGCACGTTTGCCGGATTTATCTTTTCTATTTTTTTCGTGGAGTTATCTAAAATATGAAGCATTTAGCTTTTTAGCAAGGTGGAGTATGCCATATTATTTTAGATATATACGAAACTGCTTGGATTAAGTTTATGAAGTTAGATGGGAATGACCTTCGCGTTTGCCGGATTTAACCCTTCTAATTTTTTGTGTAGGTAGAGATGTCTAAAATATGAAACCTTTAGCTTCTTTAGCAACGTGGAGTATCCCAAATTATTTCAAGTATATAAAGAACTACTTAGACTGAGGTTATGAGGCTAGATGGGAATGGCCTGCGCGTTCACCGGATTTTAACTATCTAATTTTGCTTTGCAGATATATCTAAAATTTGAAGGCTTTGTTGCTCGATCAGAATTAATACACGAGTTAAAAATCTGTGCAGAAATTAGCTCTGCAAGATTTAAAAATAAGTCGTCAAATGTTCAGGACTAAGTATTTTATTATCATTTCGAAATTTTCTTGATATGATTATTCACCTTTATTTTTCTTAATATTTTCAAATATCCTTACTTATTATTTTGTCCTATTGTTTCATACTTAGTTTTACCGATTATTTTAATCCGTGTTTTAGTTAAACCAAGCATTCTTGATCTAAAATTGTGAAGTTATTATTGAGCTATTTTTTGTGTTACCTTTAGATCAAGGTAATGAGACATCAAAATAAAATTGCAAAATGTTAATTTGTATTTTGATTTGGCCATTAGCAGCGTTATCTGGAAATCTTGATTGTCATCTATTGTATCAATTGTATTGTATCAACAATCTATTGTATCCATTATATAGATTACTGCTCCATATGCCTTTTCAGATGCATCGCAGAATCCATTACTGCTTAAGGTTTGCTTTGTCCAACGCGGAATTGAAATATTTTCTACATTTCTTAAGTCTTCTTGAAATGTTTCACATTTTGATTGGATTTTTCCGGAACTTCGTCGTCCCATTTTAACTTCTGCAGCCAAATATCTTGTATTAAGAGTTTCGACTTCATTACTACTAGTGGATCAAATAACTTTGATACTTCTGACAGGATGTCCTTTTGGTTACTTTGGTGGTTGTGGAAACACTTGCTTTTAACCTAAACGTGTCATTATGTGGTGCCCAGTGTATCCCAAATGACTCGGATGTTATCTTCCGTTATCTCCAGGTCCTCTTGATTTTTTAGGGTAGTTTTGATTGATTCAATTATTTCACTACTGTTACTTGTCCATTTTCGTAGGGTAAAATCTCCTGCTTTGAATATGTCAATTAATTTTAATTTTGAGCCTTTCCGTCTCTCTAATTGTGCCTGCACCTGATAAGAGATAATCGACGTAAAAGTCTTTCATTGTAACTGCAGCTGCTTTTGGGTATCTAGTCTTTTCATTTTCGGCTAGGCGCTGACTCGTTTTCATTTCTAGGTATGGACAAGCTGTTGTTCCGTGACTGTTTTTAAGGTACATTCTTCTATTGGACGAACCGGATGAGTTCTTCATAAAATTCTTTGATATTGTTGATCTTCAGGATGAATTTGTATCTGGCGGTATATTTTCTCAACGTCTCGTCTGCTGCTATTGCTATTCTGTGAAAACTACATCGCAGTAGAATGCCTGATAGTGCTGGCTGAAGTTTAGTTCCAGTGTACATAGTTTCATTTAGACATAGTCCATTTGATGTCTTTGATGATGCGCCAAACGCCTCCTTTAGTTTTGTTGTTGTATTTGATTCCTTTATGACTGGTTAATGGGGAATATAGCATTTTGCTATTTTCTCCTGACTTTGAACTTTTCCATATGTCCCAAGGTCTGATATTCTTGCATGAATTGTTTATATTCTTGGCTTAAATCTTCTTTTCTGACGGATCGTTTTCTGCCATCAGAATTTCTAACTCTGTTGACCTCATAATGTTCTTCACAAATTTGCACTTCTTCTGTCAGCTTATGTCTTTGTTCTGACACTTTTTCAATTTCCCAGAATTTCGTGAGTTGCTGATTTTCTTCTACTAGACTTGTCAATCCGTGTACCTCAACCGTGTTTCGGCTAGTGTTGTTTATCGCCCCCACACAAGATCCATCCTAGCTCTGTGTTATGCCCAAGAATGCCATCTTCTGTCTGCCTGATTCCTTCTAGTATGATCTCTCCATATTCCTTAACTCCTAGGATCATGTCAATAGGATCAGGTGGGGAGACCGTTGGATCGGCCGGGATTTCGTTTTTCAAAACTTTGCCAGTTGGCACTGAGGCTGGGAATTTTTGGCGAATGACGTAGGCCTTGTGGCCAATATCCCTAAAGATGTCTAAAATTAGCTGAAACTTCTAGAATTGCGTTGTTTACTTTGATGACAGATGACGTCACGTCCTAAAAAGTGACGTAGTTGAAGTGGTTGAAAATATTACCCAGTGTTTATGATGAGCCTGCCCCTGGAGTGGAAGATGCCGAAACGGCCAACTATCCCTACTTACCTAAATTTAAAAAAAGGAGTTTTTGAAATGTCTTTATTGGGCAAAATGATTTTGATATATAATCGTAACAATTACTTGTGATGGTTCATATTTATATATTCAAAGCAATAATAGATAATAAGTTAACCTTCGCAATAAAGAAATCGAAAAAATGTGAAAAATAGAAACTTTACTAAAGAAAGCTTGCCTAAATATCCAAGGAATTACTAGATCATTATTGAATTTTCTGATGTGCTCAGCTATCAAACTAAATACCAACAATCTCATAGGGTTGTAACGGAATATTAGCTTATTCCGCTCCACTAAATTCAGTTTAATTACGAATGATTTTCGATGTTTGGTATATGAATCGCCAGTGACATCTATTCGTGAACTAACATCTATTCGTGCAACTAATTATTTAAGAAGCACAGGTACGCTGGTCTATACCTGTAATTTGTGGATTTGTTTCACTGTAGATTACTATATTGAGTAGTGACATCTATTCGGAAACGGGCTTATCTTATGTAGTTGGTAATTAGAGTACGTAGTACGCTATTTAATACCTACAATTTATGAATTTAATTTACTATAGATTACTATATTTAGTATATATTGAGTATTTCTTTGGTTTGTCGCCGCGTATCCTATAATGGTAGTCACATGATATAAATCATCCAATTAAAACATCGAAAATCATAATAGGTTGAACCTCGTCTTATTTTTGTGGCGACGCTTGACGGGGTGAGTGCTAGTTTTTTATCTTAAGATATTTTATTCATCTTGCATGTATTTCACTAATTTTTTCATTTTTTGAATACGTAACTAATAATTGTTTCTGATTCGCTTAATCATATTCTGCCAAAGCAAGAATTTACCATTTTTATATTTCACTTTCGATTAACTTACAACTTAAATAATGTTATTTTTTTGTAGTGACCGTTGGGTTAAGATACCGATTTGTTGGTGGATAATTGCGTATCTTAGTTCATGTAATTTGATAATAGTTTAGTCCAAATTTACAGAGAACGTAATTATTTCATCGTTTAGCGGTCACGCACTTTATTTTACGTATTTCCATTCAAATTGAACAGTATTATTTGGGAAATTCTTGGAGTAAGTTTTATATATTCCTGTGGAGGTAGTAAATTGAATTTTTAGTAGAATTTCTCTGAATTTTCCCTCATAGTATTGTTAGTTGTAATATTTTTTCTTTTCAGGCTTATTTCATTAAAATTTCAGTTTATTTGTAGCATCAAGCATATAATTATTAGCACTTGCCCTGTCGCGTCTCAACACTGATGTATCGACATTAATTTGCATTTATGAGAGGTTAAGCTAACATGTGTACATTTACCTGTTTTTTATCTAAATTCCCATCTCAATGCGAGATAGTGATTACCTTATCTTTATCTTTAATTAATTAAGGTGTAATTACGCTCAATTATCGTTTGTGCCAAGGGCCATATAGAAATGTAATAGAAATTACTTATTTGGAGTAACCAGTAAATTTTCAAATTGTCGATAGCTACCTCCTATGTAACAGTCTAACTGAAGTCCACATGATATTTCCCTGAACATTAGTATATGTTGGTCTAAGACTTGTCTATTTCTTTCATGTTACGACTGATTGGAGACGTCGACGACAGCTGTACCGTGCAAATTGATGGGAATCGTCACATGTATTACCTGTAAGTCTTAGATAACCCTAACTCAGTTGAACTTAGGCACAGGAAGAAGCTGTTCCAGTGGAGGTCCCAACACGATCGCATGGTTACAGAATAACTGAACGAAGCTAAGTATCAATCAGTCAGAAGAAAAATTGATTTTAAAGACCAACGATGTGTTATTATTTTTTTTTTATCTTTTAATTTTTATTCTCATTACTAGTCAATTTATTCAAAAAACTATATTTCAAACAATTTCATAAGTTATATTTACATCTGATTATATAGATATCAATTTTTCAAATTTCATCACTCATATTTGTAAATTAATAATAATTAATATATTATTGTTTTAAAATTCCTTTGTTTAATTTATCGCAAGATCGAGATCTGTGAGACACGAATTATAAGGGCAAATTTCTGATATTCATATCTTTATAGTTATTGATCTTTAAGTATTTATATTCAGTTCGTATAGTTTCTAGGAACTCTGGCGCCCAAAATATAAAAAAAAATCAGTTAATAAAAGAGACAACTCACCCCCTCAGAAAAAAATAATCTCATACTTAATTAAATTAAATAAATTAACTTTCGCTACAAATTAGTGTCCAACTAAATTTATCCTTGCAAATTGGCGACTGAGCTAGTATATCATTACAAAGTGACGCCCAACTGTTCAATTCGTTACAGGGTCATTGAAAATACTATATATTTTTTATCTATTGTTCGAATATTTAACATTTTATTTAACCGTACAATAACTGTAACCAAACAACAAGAAATATGCTAACAACATAACAAAGCTTTTTAAGTTGTCATCATTTCTAGTGGCGCACATGCGCGCTGAGATTTCATTCTTTTAATTCCGTTTTCTCATAATAAGCATCTTAATTTAATAATGGTCTAAGGGGAAGAGGGGTTAAAAATCAAATGATCATTTGGCAAATAGTGTATTTTAGCTAAAAATTTAGTTAATTCCCCTATTTTTGTTCGGTGTTTCTATGTTGCTTATTTGAAAAGTTGCGAGGTTCAAGTTCATGGCAGGAAGATACTAAAACCGTAACTCAAGTGGGAGACAACCCACAAGATCGATGCAAAAAAATTTGAAAAATCTTAAGGAAACTCCCATACAGGAGCGGATTTAAGGTCTCAGAACTCTCACAGCTTATCTACTATCGCATAAAAGCAATGAAATTACCTAGAGCAGACTTAACTCCAGTCCACGCTTCCCTCACGTACGTGAAAAGTCTACGGTGCAACGGTCGCTTGGGCCTAGTCGGTTCCTCCTCTTCCTCGTCGGTACTCTCCTGAATCTTTCCAGAGCACTCCTGCAATGGTTCTAAAACGTCGTGCTGCTCGAACTGTCCTCTGGATATCACAGAAACGCTCGGCTCCTGTTCGAGCACGCCGGCGTTACGATGCCTTCTAAGTCGATGATCTTGTTGATGATCGTGTTGTTGTTGCACCATTGGGTACATCATGTGCCCGGCATTTTAATGCCGTACATGCCTTTCTGGCGTTGTCTCTGGTTAGCGCATGATGGGCAATGATCTGCTTCAATCCTTTGTAAGGTCCGTCTGGGGGATTTAAGCGAGATGTGTATTAGTGGGCAGTTAGTAGGGGCAACCTGAAAGCAAAAAGCACCGCGTTAGTTTCGGTTAGTGTGAAGATGTTTGTTTGTTTGAGACGAGTGAAATGAAACAATTTTACTGCAGCTGTATCGTGTTTTTAAAGATAATATTTAACAGGATATAAAAAACTGTTACAAAAAGCAAATTAATTAATGATTCCGTTAATAACTAATCTCCAGAAAATCTTTGAAAATTTACCGTTTTCTTCTATAAAACTGCAATTTGCTTGTTCATTTGGTTAAATTGTGATTCGTGATTTTCCGACGGTATGCAAATTGCAAGTTTTTCCAAGATTTTAAAATTTAGACCAGTAGTAAAACTACATTAATATTAAACCGTTTAGAAAGAATACCAAATTTGCTTGGGCAACTTCTGATTTAGTTCCAGTTCTAATAAAAGCTGCATTCTATCGCCGCGAACGCTAAAATAATGGAATTATTCCAAAAGACATCCTTAAATATTAATGCTCACAGTGGGCAATAAACCTCCATAAAATTAAGTTGCTCATTTTAAATTCGACAATTAAGCCATATTAGTTACGGGTTGCTGATGCCTTGTAACCCTTGAATTAATTTTTGTTTTAAAGGCGATTTTGGGGGGAAAACAGACCAAAGGAATAACGGCTTTTCGTAACAAGTTTCTCGGATTATTATGCGCATTTCAAATTCGTTTTAGTTCATCTACGGCAATTGAAACATGACTCGTATATATAAAAAGCAACAGTCAATTTGTGTATTCCCCATCAGGTATTTGTTACCACCTCTGCTTTAAATGCAATTTTTAATTTGGATACAGGTTTATAAGCAATTAAAATATTGCCAAGGCCATGACGAGTGTAATATTTATCAGTTTTGACAATTCATAGTTACTAGTTACTTAGTATATACATTCTTGAAAGCTAAAGTACTGATTTTTGATTATCGTACCTCTCCTCAGAAACAGTAGTGTATACAACTCAATTCGGCGCCCTCCGTGGAGGAGATGCGCAGTGGCAAACATCGTCGACTTGGGCGTCTAAAAAGTAGACAGCTTTTTAGACAGCTTAGAGAGCTTAGGCAGCTTAGACCACTTTTTAGACAGTCGAAACAGCTTTTTAGACCGCTTAGACCACTTTCTAGACAGCTTAGACAGCTTTTTAGACGCCCAAGTCGACGATGTTTGCCACTACGTATCTCCTCCACGGTGGAGGGCGCTGAACTGTCTATGTATAGCTGTAATGAAATCTATTTTACCGACAAATGCACAAATTGCTGTTTACCTGGGGTGAAATACATTTAGTTGGGTTGAATTATGACGCAATCATACTACGTTCCTACAGGATGTTATCACCAAGCTATACGGTGAAAAACGATAAGTTAATACACATGTTGGGGTGTTCCCCCAACAAGTTGTTTAATGTAATTAATTTTCCTGGGTTCCAATTTTTTCACAAGCATTCAATGCAAGTTTGTTAATTCCAGTATTCTATTTATATTCATAATTTTATCATTGCTAACATGCTTAATTTTGAAATGTTTTCATTGTCTCTTGATAATTAATTTTATTTTTATACATGTTTAATTTACTATTTCTATTTTAAACTGGTCTGCCATGAAGACTCCTTTAGGCGCGTTGAACACGCTATTTCCTAAACATATTGAGCCGGCACGCATTAACGCTCGGCTATTTAATGCTCATTCGGGTAAATTCGGCTTGAGCCAAGCCAAACAGAGAGGGAAGGCCACAAACGACATAATGTGCATTTGTCCAAATCGCCCGAACGGTACTTCGGCCTTGGTCGAGGAACCCGACGGTCTCCCGACGCTTGTTAATATGATTGTCCAAATAGAAAGAGAGGTTTAGACAAGTACGGATAGAAAGCATGCGATTTACGTAGCGAAAACCAGCAGTTCTATAAACAGATGAAGTGCAATGTTGCCAAATATTTATTAATAAATTTTACTTTGCACCTGCTAGCACTAAAAATAAGTTTACATAATTGTTTAAATGGCCACCAAAAAAAAAACAGCACTTACTAAGCATGAAAACTGAAAACTAAACTGCACACAAGTTCAACCATTAGGAATCGAAGTTACTAAAGACTGAATTTAATCAACAAAAAAATGTATTTTGGAACAAATACATAAAACAAAATAAAACTCAATAAATGATAAAGCTGATGTTAAGAAACTTAGCAAAATATATTTTAATATTACTAATTAGTTTTTGATTACTAACTATCCAAAAAGACAGCAAAATGTGTTCCTTCCTTTTTTAACAATCATCCACTTCTAAGACAGGGGAGCAGTCAGCAGAGCAATTTTAGTTACCATAATAAACCTATTGTTTCCTTCTTATTTTTCTTCAAAATGGCTGCGAGTGAAAATTTGAGATTTGGCTCGTTTTCAAAATTTCTCTTCGATCAACGATAACGTCGGAAAAATGTAATAATTTTGTCGAAATTTTCTGGACACGTTCCTTTGGATGGTCTTCCGAATGCCATTGAAATTAACGAGCGTATATATTTCATAAAATGCAATGGAAGCATACATCCCAAATTCCATCAAGTTACCATCAAAAGGAAAGCCCTGGTTCGACAAAAGATGCGAAAGAGCTGAGGAAGAAAACAGCAAGCCTATAAGTACTGGCAGCAAAATCAGACCGCTGAAAATCGCAATTATTTTATCGAAGCGAGAAACGAGTGCAAGCGTGTGATCGAAGAAACTAAGGACAAACACAATCAAAGGATCAGGAATAAACTTTTGCAATGCCCCAGTGGTTCCAGAAATTTCTGGTCGGTAGCAAAGGCAGTAAGTAATAACTTTACAAAAACGTCTCTCCCGCCTTTGACGGACGAACGTGGCATCACGGCGACTACAGCCAAGGAAAAAGCAAACATGCTCGCCAAAATGTTTTCATCGCACTTACCTTAGACGTGACCCAAGGCAAGACTCTCCCCACCATACCGAACATCAACACTATCATGGCAGAAGTCAAGTTTTCTCAATGTGATATTCGCAAAATCCTTGAAGAACTAGATACGCAAAAGGCATCAGGACCGGACGGAATACCTGCCATCGTGCTAAGAACTGCGCCAACGAACTCCCGTTTTTTCCAGGCTTTCCTCTCTTTCTTACAGAAAAGGGATTTACCCATCCTCTTGGAAAGTCGCTCGAGTGCAACCTGTTCCAATAAAGGCAAGAAAACCACGCCCTTGCCTTGCTTCCAATAATCTCCAAAGTCATGGAACGTGTAGTCAATCAGCAACTACTCAAATACCTCGAAAACAACAGAATAATCAGCGATAATCAATACGGCTTTCGCAAAGAGAGATCGACAGGAGATATTTTGGCCTGTGTCACTCATATATGGAGTAGGGAAATTGAAAACTACGAAGAGTCTCAAGCGATTGCGTTGGATATTTCAAAAGCATTCGACAGAGTTTGGCATGACGGACTGCTCAACAAACTGCCGTCCTTGGGACTGCCCGCCTCTCTCTGCAGCTGGCTGACCAGTTTCCTTAAGAACCGATCCCTACACATTGCAGTCGATGGACACATCTCGGACACATTCACCATCAACAGCGGGCGTGCCTCAGGGCGCAATACTTTCACCAACTCTGTTCCTCATCTATATTAATGACCTGCTGATCGAAGCGATAATCCTGTTTACAGTTTTGCAGATGACAGTACCCTTGTCTCCCACTTTAGATCAGAAAAACCCTTACCAGCGACTGAGACTCATCACCGCAGACAGGAGCAGATCACAGCAATTAATCAAGACCTGGAGAAAGTTCAAACTTGGGGCGACCGAAATTTGGTCCAGCTCAATGCAGCAAAGACCCAAGCAGTAACGTTTACTAAGAGGGTCAATACAGCGCCCTGACATCATTATGGCAGGATCGACCATTCCTTCATCCTCGTCAATCGGGCTGCTGGGTGTCTCGATCAACAGCAATATATCATGGCATGACCATGTTGCTAACATCGCCAAAATCAGCCTCCCAGAAGCTTGGTGCGCTATTTCGCAACAAAAAACTCCATACACCGCAGCAGTTGCTCTTGCTGTACAAAGCGCAAATAAGACCGTGCTTAGAATATTGCTCACATATCTGGGGTGCCGCACCAAAGCTTACCCTAAAGCTGCTGGATTCCACTCAGAAGAGGGCTGTGCGTCTCGTCGGGGATCCGGAGTTGACCCGGAATCTGCATAGTCTGGAACATCGCAGACATGTGGCCGATATGTCTCTGTTTTACAGATACTTTCACGGCAGATGTTCCCAGGATTTGGCCCGCATCATCCCGTCCCTGGCAACTCCTGTCAGACAGTCCCGACAGACGGCAGGAGCGCACCAGTTCGTCATACAACTAGAAACACCTAAAACATCGCTTTACCAGAACTCCTTTGTCTGGCGCACTGCATCACCGTGGAAATCACTTCCAGGAAATCTGTTTTCCACTAATTACAACCTACAAATATTCAAGAACCGTGTCAATCAACATCTTCGCACACACACCGCTGGCCGAGGGCCATAGGATCTCCCTTTAGTGTGTGTGCCACTGCCATAAAAAAAAAATAAAAAAATAAAAAAGGCGTAGCGGCGAAGAAGTCGAGGGGATGGAAAACTTAGCGACAGCTGTAACGTTGCAATTGTATCTAATAACACGCGATTTTATCTGTATTTCCGTTAAATTCTGCTATCGATCGTCACAACATTACTACTTACTACTTCGAGTGGATTTCAGTACTCCGCCCCGTTTGATAGTGCGCGCCTTCCGAAGATGCGCATGAAAATAGGATATATCGAAGAAAGTTAAAATTGACGGGTCTTCTCGTTCCCTCCACGAAGGTGCCTTATGCCAATTGAATTTTCAACTGCTGGTTGATGATTGCCAGATAGCATTCTTTTATTAAAATTATAAAGCGTAGTAACGCGTATCTTTTGTTAGAGTACAGGATATGCTGTTGTGAAACATCGTGTGAAAAGCAGTGTAATATCTCTTATATTTTAAAAGGTAGGTTCGATCCATGTGCTTTTTAGTAGATGGCTAAAAAATCGTTTGTCATTTTACCAGGGTCTTTCCTAGGGACCAATGCCAATTTGCTTGGGGGCCTTCCTTATCTGACTAGGAGCCCAGCCGTCTTCTCCAGCTTGGACCAGACAGATAGTTTAGTGTAGCCTGGTTATCCCGACTGGTACATTTGCCTAGGTCTTCCAATTGCCGAGGACAAAACACATCGCCAAGTTTGGTAGGATCAATTTCAATTAATAACAAACAGCACGGCTAATATGCTGAGCTTTGTTCTTGATTTATCGTGATACTATCTTTTATTTTTCGAGTGAAAAGACTAAATATAATCTACCGAGAAGCACATACTGGAAATATTACTTCCAGAAATACTGAGTTTTAGTCCTCTGAACTTATTTAGTGTTTTTTTATAAGGGACAGTCCTCTAATATACTGTTAATCTTTTATCATTTCCTCTCTTTGTATTATCTTAATTTATACGGTACAATTAGGGCGGTTATGCCATTTATATTAAGTTAATTATATCTAGCTGTAAAACCCATGGCAGAAATTTAATTTAACTAATTTAAACCTTGCTATTGAACTTCTCGGCCAGATATCGGTAGAATTGAGCTCAACTCTCCTTACGTAAGCGGCTATATTTCTATTTATCCCCTTTAGTAAAATCCCCTTTAGTTTAGCGTTTTTAAAGACATTTTATAGATCTTCTAGAATCCAGCGGTCAAGGAAGTAGGTAAGAGTGGTTTAGCGAATATTTATTCCCAAATATTTGTAAAAAATTGTTATTATGTGTAAGCAATAGTAACTGAGTAGTGTTAAATTCTCTTTAGAGATAATTCATCTAACGGAACATTATTAAATTTTCTTTGAAATAATTCATCTACTGGAGTATTATTTAATTTAATTAAATTAAATGAATTGTTAAAACAATTCATTTAATTAAATAACATTAGCTGTTTTATTAAGATTTAATTGTAGTAATTAATATAATAATAATTTGAATACTGTTTACCACCAGTGATACTGATAAGTTAACGGCAGTGATTTTCCATCGCATTTTAAGAAAATAGTAACCGTCAGTCGATAGTTTTTCCTCAATTCGGGAAGAGTATTAAACTGGTAGTATGTATTCCTGGCGTTTATTTTGGAAACTGCATTAGGCCATAATTCAATCTGATTCTATTTTTTTACGCTCTTTCACAGGGTATTTTTTCTAAATTTTATTATCCGATTTTCAGACAGATAAAATTTCTAATAAATTTCTTGCAGTAAAAATTTAGTGGCGCCTGCTCCAACTGCCATAAACTTTAACCCACGCCTTTAAAAGAACAAAACTACAAAAGGCTGAGTGAGTCAGGGGTGTAAATGAGTGATTAGCGAATAAAGCTGGTTATACAGCTTTATAAGGAATTTCTATGAGAAAAACTTTCTACATTTCTCCCAGTTTTGAAAATGTCGGGAAAATGTAAAAACATCGATTTTGACTCTTAATTTTTTTAGAAAAGTCGATTTCTTGACGAGAATTTACGTAACCCTATTGGCAGATACTTTGTAAATGATGATGCTTTCTATACAGGGTGAGCCAATTGAATTTAAACTTTTGGCCCAATCGAGTTTTGACATGACACGTCACCACTTAATATTGTATTACTAGAAAATCCACCAATCGGGAGCAATATGAGCAGAACGCAGCAAAAAATCGCATCGATCGGATTGAAAATGAAATTTTTGTGATTTTTAATTTCAAATATCTAATTTAAGCGCGTAACTGTTTTCATGAAATCAGTCTCATAAGCTTATGATCCCTGCCACAAAAAAGTCCTATGACGGAAAACGGTTTGAAACTTGAAAAATGGGTCAGGATCAGAAAATGTGGACATTTCGTTCTAAAATTTTACTTTTAGCATACCGATGCGTATACCTTTTGTGGTAAGCAAGTAGATTTAATTGCCTAAAATCCCATTTAAAACTTGAGATCTGGAAAATGGAATAGAGGTTTTTGCTGATCCTATGAGAGATTTTAATAAAAAAATTTACAATAAATATGACGGTTATGGCAAGTAATTTCAAAATATAGGCCACAAAGAAATTCTTGTACTTCATAATATTAATTTTGCATTGTTGAAGCTTTCACTTCTGTCATTTTTAATTTATTGTAACTTAAAAAAAATTATCTATTCTGAATGCGGTTTTCAAATCCCGTAAGCTTCTTCGCAAAGTAAGTGATATTTTCATATTACACAGGGGGGCTAATTACATACTGCAAACATTCGCAAAATTCGAGTGAGTGGCATTGCAACAATAATTTTGTTCTCATTATAATAATTATACCTAATATCTCTAGATGTTTTTGTCAGTTTTTTTTTAATAATGTCCTTAGCAGCAGTAGATTCAGTAATAAAAGCAGTAGAAAAATGGTAAAACTCGAGAAACAAATTTAAGAAACGCTGTCACTTAAAAGCAGGTTTAAAAATTTCAAACTTATGGGGATTGTCTACGATTAAACAATTCTTCCTAATGCTTTAAATTTTTACATTATACAAGACTAAACCGCAAATGAAACGTAAACGGTCTTATCTGTAGACCAAATCCATTTAATCCATATCAAACTAACAAATTAGGTGCAGTTTAATTTGCCCTTCGGCGTGACATTTATATAACACGTCTAGATAGCTAATTTGCTCGAATTTAGAACGTAGTTTATCGTAATTGTCTGTATAAATATTCATTGCTGCAGTAAGAATGAAGCTAGGCCAAAGCAAGCTTAATATTGTCACTGGAATAATTGCTCCTTTTGTCGCTAATATGATGCTGAATTAAACTGCTGGTGAAAGTAAGTGAAGATATATTTATATAGACGAGGTTAGAACAAAATGTTCGTAAATCTAAAGCATTATGTTCTAGAAACTTTGGCTGGGGCCACCGGTGTTATGTATTTGTCCCAGTAACCCGCCCTCTATACTACTCTCTTTATAAGGTGCTCCTAATAACAGGCGAATTTATTTGATATTTACAAACTCGAACACATTCTTTAACCAATCCATACTGAGATAGCGAATCAGTACGAATAATGCCACGAACGCAGCAGGGTATTAGCATGTCTTGGCAATAGTCTTTCGTGACTTATTAAAAGCTTTTGATTGCACAAGTCACAGAAAACTCTTGTTAAAGTTTCAAGCTTTAGAGGAGCCTAAATGTGAAACATCGTTCAGCGTACTGAAAACGACTGAGCTTTGTTTGTTGTTTGTTTAATGTATTTGGATATGTTACTAAAATTAAGAAAAAGCAGTGGCGTACCATAATTTTTATTATATAAATCATTTAAAACATTCTCACGGTCGCCATTGACAAAGCAAAAATAAGTTTCAGTTAGGTCTATAAATTTGTTTTATGTGGTTATAACACTGACCGAGTTTGAAAGCAAAATCTACAGGAAAAGAAATTCAATTCAATACTTATTTTTAACTGCGAAATTCGATGCCTAATTTTCCTGATTATAACTTGGACCACTCTGTATTCACAATAATTGCTAAGTATCGCAATTCGTATTGAAACTACAACTTTACTTTTGATGGAAAGCTCTGATGTAACGATGACTGACGAATGCCAGTTAGTATTTCCGCAAATGAAGAAAAGCAAAGTGATTGCGAAAATTGATAAGTGAAGGCACCGCAGTCCCTATTACATGAACCGACATAAACAAGATGTCGGAATTTCATCTGACAAGGGTCGGTTCATAATACCTCTACGGTGCGTGGGTGTTGCTAGTAGTAACAGAAAACAAAACAAATTTAATTAAGTACTTTGATAAATATTTTAATTTAAATTTTTGGCTCGTGGGACTTGTCGGGAATGAGAAGAGCTATATAAACTATGTATATTAAATATCTTAAAAACTAATTTCTAAATTAAATCCTATTTGCTAAAAGTCATGGGGTGTTGCCTAATGACGAGCTGTTATGTTATGTCAGGATGTGATATTCTTTCTTGTTTTCCTTGCTTTCAATTAAGAGAGACTTCTTTTTCTAAAATGTCTCACTGATTAGATGAAATTATTCATGATAGATCCTTACCGACTCCTTTAGTGTGGATTGACTGTTCTTCATCACTACAATTTTTCCTTCTTGGCTAT
>MU184712.1:236836-260069 GCA_016904865.1 Pissodes strobi
CGTTTAGATTTCACAGGCTGTCAAACTTGGTAAATGGTCGATTTTCAACTGTCAATATTTCAAAAACAGTTGGAGATAGGTATAGGACATTATTCATGAAATATGTCTGGAATTCTCCGCAAATCCAAATATGCAATAATGTACCCATTCCATTTAATAAAAAAATATTTTTTCTGTCACTCTAATTTGGAACACCCTGTATATTAACATTTTATGTCAGAATATGCGCGACCGAAAAACAAAATCGAAGGGTTCGAGCGATTTTAAAAAAAAATTGTGGTTTACAAGATAATGAATTTGTTCCATATTTTAGCCCATCACTGTATATCTTGAATCTATTCTGGCTTTATTGAAGGCGTTCAAGAAGGACCATGTTTCTATTGAATCGAATGCCTTGTGAAAGACGACGAATGCCAGACATATAGGAACGTTGTATTCGGTGGTTTTTTTCTATTAGGGTCCGTAGCGTCTGCAAATGGTCGGTTGTGCTGAATCCGTTTCGGAAACCTGCCTGTTCTACTGGCTGGTAAAAGTCTAGTTTCTTCGAAAGACGGTTGGTAATAATCTTGGTAAAAAGCTTGTAAAGGTGTGACAGCAAGCTGATGGGGCGATAATTCTCGAGATTAGTAGTATCTCCTTTTTTAAATAGCAGTACCACTTCCGCATTGCACCAGGAGCCTGGTATTTTGCTGTCTTCTAGGCATTTATTAAGCAGGATTTGAATTGTTTTCACCAGTCTATTTCCCGCAAGCCTAAACATTTCCACTGTGACGTGATCTTCTCCGGGGCATTTTCCGTTCTTCATTTTTTGTAAAGCCATTTTTATTTCATCTAGGGATATTTCCGGTATATCTTCTGAGCCTGTGTTCCACACCAAGATATGCTGATGAGTGTCTTCCGTATTAGGCATCACAGACGATTATAATTCTCAGTAGAATCTCTCCGTAACCTGAGCAATCTGTTGGGGACCTGGTACCATCACGCCATGTTTGTTCCTAAACTGTTAAGTCATCTTTTTCCATTTGACAGCCGAGACTGGAGGACTCTCAAATTGCTGTTTCTCTCGATCGTGTCATGAATGATTTTGGTGCTGTATGCTTTTTTTACACGTTTGTTGAGTGCCTTATGCTCTTCTGATACTTTTTCCATTTCCCGTCTCTGTTTCATCATTTCAATTGATGTTTCGCTGAGTCTGTAGTCTTTTTGCTTTTTTAGTTTAGAGCATACCTTTTTTGTTGCTGTATGTAAAGATGATGTAATTCTCTCATTTACCTGGTTGATGTCCATATTCCCTAGGGCTTCTTCTGGTGGTAGATATCTTGTTACTTCCCTTTGATATTCCTCGTGTCGCTTCCTGAGTTCCTCATTTGTCGCCAATCTGTTTTTTTAACAAGCTTTTTTCTTTCCAACTTGATGTTAAATTGAAACCGTGCTCGGACCATTCTGTGGTCAGTTCCGGTGTCGACTCTATTCAAAACTGAAACGTCCTTACAGTGTTTTCTATTGTTAGAGAGGATATAGTCGATTTCGTTTTTCGTTGAGTTGTCTGGGCTTTTCCAAGTCCATTTCCGTTGAGGTGGTTTCTTGAAAAATGTATTTAAGCAGTAGAGATTTTCGTTGTTTAAGAAATTTACTAGCATTTCCCCTCTGTTGTTCCTTTCTACCAGTCCTTCATGACCAATAAAGTCAGAGTCCTCAAGCTTCCTTCTTCCAACCTTGCCGTTAAAGTCCCCAATTATGACTATGAAGTGTGCTTTTTCCTGCTGCGTTGCGATGCCTATGTCTTCATACAGTTGTTCTACTTCTTCATCCTCCGAGGTGCTTGTAGACGCGTATACGTTTACTACTTGAATCGCATAACGTTTGTTCAGTTCCAGCATTAGGCATATAACTCGGTTGGATACCGCACAGAACTTAGTCACTCTGTGCTTCAATCTTCTATTAACGAGAAAAGCAACACCTTCAGTATGGTGGTTTACATCTTGATTTTTCTGATAGAGCAGGTGGCCTGACTTTAACGTTGTCGTTTCCTCGCTGGGTAGGCGTGTGTCGGACAATCCTATTATGTCCCAGTTAATGGATTTTATCTCTATTGTAGGTCGCAATATATATGTTCGTGGATGTGTGTAGCCTATTAGTCAAATTTTTGCGCTCCCCAGAATCCATAGGGCTGACTGATAGATCAGTGTGAGATTCTGAGTTTCTAACTCTATTCACCTGGGGTACTAATGTTTTACAATTCGACATCTCATGGTTAATTTACGGTGTTTTAGTTACGTTCAATATTAATGTTAACATAATCAAATGAATTTCTGATGCTACTTAATCCATGCGCCAAACAGGGGCAGTGGATCAGGTTAGGTATAAAAGACTTTCATTGAAATATCCGCCTTTACCATTTATTGCTTGAAAACTTGCCAATTTTCTAAATATTCACTTGCTGGCGTTTTCGAGAGAAAATAAGAATGAAACAGTGGCAGTGGCAGTTTGCTGAACGCGCCAAAAGAATTTGTCACTTCAGAAATATATTTTGGCGATATTTATTTGAACTTTTGCATAATATATCAAAAAGCAATTTATTTAAAAATATGTTTCGAGTTTTAAATGCATGTGTGGAAAGCTGAAAAATATATTAAATGTTTCACTTCATTCATGTCAGAATAAACGAAAAATGATTTTTTTTACGATCATGTCCGTCCTCTACCACTTAATATATACATGTATTCCATAGTTTTATATACGCTTTTATTCTATAAAATAAAGAATATAATATATAAAACATCTAGGACCTAGGATAACGTAATAATCCCTTTTACGAGAAGAGATAATGCTTAAGCATAATACCCATATTTCATGCCTTAAGTGCGGGACGTGGGCAAAGTTGGGCCTCTGAAAAGGTTTCGCAGGCACACCTACACACACATTTTTTTTTTAGTTCAAACATCACTCTTTGGACTTTTAGAACCCTTTGGGCTATTTTAATGCAGAATGGGTTTCTTTTACGGTGACAAAACTTTCACCGAAATTGGAACATAAAATTTATGAAGAAATAGGTTTCCTTAGCCTACATTGGAACTCTTCCAATAAGCCACAGGTAATAAAATATTAAATCAATTATTCGGAACGAAACACCAAA
Organism: Pissodes strobi; assembly: GCA_016904865.1. Taxonomy (NCBI): domain Eukaryota; kingdom Metazoa; phylum Arthropoda; class Insecta; order Coleoptera; family Curculionidae; genus Pissodes; species Pissodes strobi. Next base: position 239,973 of record MU184712.1, read on the forward strand.
AAACCAATAAAAAGGTGTCGTTCAATATAGTAAAAATTAAATTGAACATCTAGCAACATTGGCAACGGTGACAACCAGTGGCGTAGCAAAGTAATAATTTCTTATATTCTCCTACGTTTTATAGATAGCAAGCGCCATTAAAGCAGAAAAAAGGAATTCAAATTTTAAAAAATGCGCACCTAAAAAAAAATTGGTTGAAAACTCGTACATTCCTTTTACAATGTTCAAGATCAGTTTCTGGATAATTGGAGAGGAGAAAAAGAAGATATAATATAAAGAACTTCAAACATAAGCAGACGGAATTTTCGCATCCTACTCAAAATAAACCAAATGAGTAAATAAAATAGCGTAAGCACGAGGTTGTTTTCGTAAACACTATCTGAGAAAGAAAGGAAGGCGTTCGCCTGGAGGGTCTAAAATAACAATTTCTCCCAAATGAAGACATTATACACTCTCAACGCTGAATTTAGTAAATTATCTGTCATTTTCGTTTCCCAGGCGAAATTTTACACAACAAAGAATTTTCGTCTCACCCTTGCGAAAACAATGTCTCCCGCTTGAATTTCATACGTTGTTTTGTTTGATGTTATTCAATTCGGCTGCCTTTCATTTCCTCGGAACGTATTTATTTTATACTGAGTAGATACATTTCTCATTTGCGTATCTCGTTAGATAAAATCTATTTATTTCAATCGACCTATACGTGCGCCGAAAAAAATAGGCCAGAAAAATCGTAGCTTCTATGTTATAATAAACGTTAAAAAATTATAATATCTAACTTTTTAGACTATGCAGTGGAAAGTGAAGGCAAAAAGTAGTCCAAGAACTTTGAATGCATATGATGCTTTTTCCTTTTCTTCTAATTGGCGCAAACACCTTCACCGCAGGTTAGAAGGGACCGAGAGTGAATATAATATCCAATAAAAAAAATAAAATTTAAATTGAGTGAATTTACAAGTATTGATGCGTAAGCCAGAACGGGTTGTCGTCAAAGCGTACATATAGGCCCTAGCTCTAATGCCAGAGAGTAGGGGTGGGTTAATTTATAAGGCGCCACGAACTTGTAGGCGGCACAAGCAAGAAATAACCCAAAGCTAAAAATTATTTAAATAAATTCAAAATTAAGTTGATTTGAATGCCAGAATTTAATCAGTACTAACAATTGAAAAATAAAATAAACAACCAAGTATTAATTTATTTATGAGTGTCAGTATTAAAAATTTCAAAGTAAAACGCAAAAAAAACTAAGTATTAAATCAATGAAAAAAGTTTCAAATCTAAAGCAAAGAAAATAAGACTTCACGCACAGTACTTACGCTTGCTGCTTCAGAGATCCAGTAGGTAGATAATTAATCAAAGAATTAAATAACACAAGTAAATTCGGTAAATAGAAAGTTGGTTTATTACTTAATATATCCAGTACAGAAAAATAAAGGGATGATTTTTCCAGTTAAATGGAAAAGAGAATGTACTAAATGGTGTTCAGTACTATACCGCTTTCGCTTAATACTACAACTATTATGCAACGAACCAGAAATTTTACTTAGTTACTTGATAGATAAGAATACCACAAATAGTAATAAAATTATTTTGCTCAAACAAATGCCCGAAATGATTACTTGATGGTGATCTTAAACGAGGTTCAAAGAGAACTATTATGCAATATAACCAGCGTTAGGAAAAAATGATTAAAAATTTAAACTTACGCCCTTTAAAGATCACTCCTTATGCTGAGGTTCAAGTAACATAAATAAAAGACCTTCAATCAATTGTTTACTAGTGTGGCTCAAATCATGATTTGTCACATGTGCCGCTCTACAAACTACTTATATAATAGCTATAACTAGGTACGTCAATAATAAATAATGCTTTGAACGGCAAATTAGAGATCAACTCGGAAGATTAAGCGTTGTCGTGGTCAATAAATTATTAACAACATCTCTATTTTGACCATAAAGGCACTCTTCTTAGAGGTTTGAAAACTAGACCAAAAATAATTACATACAACGCTGAAGCCGGCGATGATAAGTAATGCCACGAGTGCTCCCTATCACAGGTACCTAAATTCGATATTCAAGCGCATGGAAACTAGCAATGTAGTTTGACGCGACTGAGCAGTACATAGAATATTTGATCTCTAAAATCGAACCTATTCCACGTTACGTAAAATCAATTACATTTCAGGGCACCATTCATTCCATATTAATCGGAATTGGCTAAATTCCATAAACTTGTACCTGGTTTCTTTTTCTAATTCTCGAATTAAACTATGAGCCTGTCTCGGCTAGTTAAAATTGTATTAATTGACAAGCATAAAGTAAGTTAAATCTTAGATTTTGATTTATTATCGGAGCAAAGAGAATTATCTTAATTGGCAAATTTCGGGTTTATTAACCCCAAAGAGAATTACGGTTAGGCGAATATATACCTACATACAGAGAAAATAGAGAGAAATGAAAAATAATAGCAAAGGTAAGGTATCTTACAATCAGATGATGGCTTCCTCCCGAAGGTTTTCCGGAAGGAAAGAAACCATACAGTTCCTCGGATGAAGAAGGACTCTAACGGTATCCGGAGCAAGTCACAATCAAGAGACCAGAGGGAAAGCTTGACCAGTTAGGCGTGGCTAAGGGACTGAGCTGAGAAGACTCGTAGATAAAACTCTGTCGGTCGAACCCTGTGGAACGTCAAAATATTCAAGGTTCCGCATGTAACTTATGAATGAAGAACCTTTAAACTCAAAGAATAAAAGAAAATTACCTGTAAAGGATTGCTATTCGACTAGATCGTTGGAACGCTCAGCTACCTCGTGTATGGACGAAAAGGCCTCTGTAAAGAAATTAGGACGCAATTAAATCCACTCACGGCGCGGCGTCCCGAAATTGCGGCATTCGTAGGAGAGAGACAAGAAAAAAGCAAGATCACTCACCTAACTAAAGCAGCTTTAAATCCCGTTACGGAGTGAGTTCCAGGCACTAACAAACAACTAACCATAGATAAGGCAAAGGTAAGGCCTGAAACTTACAATAAAACTGGGTCGGTTGGAAAATCCCACTAAAGGTAATCAACTCAAACTTCCATCCGACTACACTGCTTTAAATGATGAACCGACATAGAGTGAGCTACTTGAAACTTTCCGGAAGCAAAAGAGCTTCCTCTAAAATCCCCACTACAAAAATTACAACTGACCAATAGAGGTACAGCCACACGTCACGTGGTCATTACCTGTCATATTCAATAATTTATCCAATGCGATTTTCCATGTACCAAAGCCTATCTTAATTAAGTACTCGACCTAGCTAAAAGGAAATAACAATTCGACCCGCCATTCATTAAAGAAGCGTGCAAAAGTAAATCCCAATTTTCGTGATGTCAAAAAAAATATCTCCAAACGGCAACTCACGTTCCAGAATTGGGACGCTTGGTACGCGTCAAATCGCTACAGAAAACTGCTCCAAAGCTAACCTAGCCAATATCGGTTTTGAATTTCCGGAAGAAGGCAACTACAAGTCACTCTCAACATTTCATCGACCGGGCGGTAGAGGTCACCACAAATATAAATGATTTCGTCTGGATCAATAATTTGATTTCTACGCATTAGGGCGAATAATAAATAATAGTTACACCATTTTGTCAATAAAACCCTATATTAACGATTAAACTTGATTTGATGCAAAATGAATGCTGGCACGTCACATGCATTTCGCTGGCCCATTTTTCTTCAGCCCAATGTTACTTTGACAAGTGCTTAATGGTATTTCGAAGTACCATTGCGTCGAATAATATCTAGTCCAGCAAAATGTACTCTAATCTCTTGGACTATTAGAGTATATTTCCCATTCACTTCATATTGTGTAACCTTAAGATGTAATAAAGGAATATTTATCCATAAGTTCGTCTCTTGGTTAATAATATTAATAATGCTTCAGCTTCATGGAAATTTTGAGAAACCAGTCATCAGCGAGATAAAACTACTCACCTGATTCATGATCGATAACGTAGTCTACGTCATCTAATTCTTGATTGTGTATTCCTAGCCAGTTCTCAATTCAGCTGTTTTTGACATATGCTGATGACGTTATTGTAAATGACACAGCTCACGTGGCTGATGCTATAGATTTCGAAATGAAACCCCCCCGGGAAGGACTGGAACCGACCATTTATCTCTACTTCGTATACTTACACGAAAATAACATCAGAGATTGGCTTGCGTGGGAATTGCAGATGCTATGAACTAACCCACCCGGGCTCTTAAAAGACTAATTAGTTTATCGTCCTTCCACCTTTTCTTGGATTAAGAGGCCTTGAGGTCTGTATGCAGACTTAAACTTCACGGTTATCTAAAGGACAATGATTGCCCGAGGGGATACATAAAACTATGGAGGTGCACGGCTAATGAATTTCCAGAACTCTTAATGAGGGCGGACAACATACCAACTAGATCCATGTACCCATTAAGAAATGAGTGTTTGGGGGTGGATCGCAACCCGCGTCTAGCTAATGGAATCCGAATCCGAGTCCACAGAGGGCTCCAAGATGAATAGTGGTAACGGAGCGGTTGTGTATGGTGAGACAACAGGAACAAAACTTGTTTAGGATTTATGCAACCGAGTTCCGGACCGAAATATTTGTGATCCTCATGTGCGGTTATGAGAAGGGGTTACGAGCTTCCAGAGGGAAGAATATTTACATTTGTCTGAGCTGATCTACCTCTGCATCCAAAATATGAGAAGGAATCCGCTTGGATCAAACACCAGCGAGTTTTTCAAGACAATAGCAAACGACAAGAGAGGTTTCAGGCCCAATTCAATAAGCAGATTGAAAAAAAAAAATGGAGACCTAGTAGTAGACGAGGCGGAACTATTTAAAGCGTGGAAAGAATATTTAAATAGATAATCCACTCAATGCAGATCATGAAGAATGTCCTGCAGAGGATATCTGTCAAACCGCAGGCTTGCCAGTAGAAGAACCGTCACTGTAGGAAACAATAGAAACACTTACGAAACTGAAAAACTTAAAGGCACCAGGCTCGGACAATATACCTGCAGAGCTCCTTAAATATGGAGGAACGTCTCTACGTTTCCATATGAGTAGAATGAGCTTCTATATTCTCATCCTACTCATATGGAAGGAAACAAGAGAAGATACCGAAGAAATGGCAAGAAAGCATAATAGTCTCTATTCATAAAAAAGGAGACAGAACAAAGTGCTCAAACTATAGAGGCATTTCTTTACTTAATACCTCCTATAAAGTTCTATGGAATATCCTTTTAAAAAGACTATCGCCTTTCGTTGAAGCATTTATAGGAGAATATCAGGCGGTTTTAGGAAAAATAGGTACACAGTCGATCAGCTTTTCACTCTACGACAACTAATAGAAAAGAGATGGGAATTCAATAAAGTCGTGCATAATCTTTTCATTGACTTCCGACAGGCTTATGATAGCGCTAGAAGGGATAAATTGTGGAACGCAATGTCAGAACTGTCAATACCCAGAAAACTTATCAAAGTGGTCAGTGCATAGTGGCCTTAAATGAGGAGATGCCCTATCACCGCTTCTATTCAACATCATCCTAGAAAAGGCGGCCAGAGCAGCACATGTCAAAACAAAACTCCTGTCAAGCAGAGGATCTAAGTTAATGCTAGCATACGCAGATGATATTGATCTGTTCGGAAACTCAGTAACAACAGTAAAGGAAATATTTAATAAAATAGAAATTCTAGTAAAATGGCACTAAAAGTAAATGAAGAAAAGACAAAATACCTATGCATAAATAGACATACACGGATAGATAGAATAGGACAAGACGTAACAATTGCTACCTACAACTTCGAAAGAGTAGACCGTTTTAAATACTTGGGGGCAACGATCACTGAAGACAACGATATCACGGAGGAGATAATAAAGGGAAGAATACAGTCAGCCAACAGATGTATGTATTCCTTAAATAACCTATTCAAGTCAAAATCCCTGACAAGGGCTTCCAGGATCAAAACATACAAAACAGTCATAAGACCGGTACTCACATATGGATGTGAGACATGGACTATGACTAAAGCCAATGAAGAAAAGCTCAGAAGGTTTGAGTGGAAGGTGTTAAGGAAGATTTTTGGTCCGTCCTTTGACCGGAGTACAAACCAATACCGCATCAAGACGAACGGTGAAATAAAAGCAATTTACAACGACACCGATACTGTACAAGAAATAAAGTCCCAGCGCCTCTGATGGATGGGTCATGTGCACATACTCCCAAATGACAGACTGGTTAAATTGGTCTGAAAAAAAGTGCCAACAGGAAAGCGGCCTCCAGGAAGACCACGTAGGCGATGGAGGGACAACATCAAAGCAGACCTATCAGCGATGGATATACCGTTCGATCCGCTTTTAATAGAGGACCGTGCAAGATGGAAGCAAATAGTGCACTCAGCCAAGACCACCCTGAGTTGTAGAGCTAAACGAAGAAGAAGAAGAGCTGATCTACCGACTCTTCAGTCTGAGCCTCTGGCAGGCATATCCTATAGGCCGTCGTCATCCTAGGGAATGCAATGGATGTGGAGGTCAGGTATCTATGGGGGATTATTCCAGGAATGAGGTAGATTGGGTTACTCTTGGGTGACCAAACGCTTTATGGGGTGAAGGCTTTTTTGGCTCTGAAGAGAAGGCAACATAAGGCTGGTGACAAGTCTCCTCACAGGGTACTGTTGTTTGAATAGGCTTTGGTACCCGCTACTGATTGTAGAAGATCTGGAAGTGCTTGCAGGACGAAGAATCACCCCCTCATATTCTCGCCGATTCTCCAAGGTAAGAGAAATGCACTTAGGAACCTAGAGGACATTCAACTAAGGAATTTGTGCGTCTTTACTAAGGAGGCATTGCTGCCTCACTGAATTGAAATCTGAGTGGGTGCACAATGGGCCCAGACATGTGGCAAGAATTCTTCACCCTCATTATAAAGTTAATTCAATCAAATACAATACATTCTTCGATGGACCTATAACTATTAGATTCTTCATCCAACCAAGAGGATTCGGGTTCAATCCCCGCAATATCCAAGGTATTTTTAATATTGAAACAATATACTGATTCTGGTACTTCCAAATTAGATCCGACATGAAAACCAGACTGGATCTACAAACATATGAAAGCCTTTATGGATTGTTCTATGCATCTGGTGAAGAATAAAAATTTCCTTGAATTTTTCAATAATTAAAAATTTCGGTTTTTCCTTTATTTTATATACCTACTGCTTGCAAAGCTTCTAAAAGAGAAATAAATTTTTATCACGTTATAATAAATTCCTTTCACCGTTCGCAGATTAACCTCCACAAAACTTTATACCTATCGTAAATTCAACGTCTAAATCTTTTCCCGAACTTAGAATCGCCCCCCCCAAACCAAAACCAAACACCGATAAAAATCTGATTTGCCAGTCAATATTTCAGCCAGTCCGCTATCTGTATGTCGATATCTTCCAGTAGCTTTCCGGGCTTTTCAAAGCTTATAACCCCGTAGGAAACACCTTAGTAAAAAAGTTGGGCGGCGTTAAAACTGGGATGAGGTTTGCGATTATGGTGGAAGAGTTTTCGCACATTATGGTTTCATTAGTCTGATTTACATCAACTGGATAACCGCTGGATATTTCATACGATTCAGAGCTCTGAATCTGATAATAGGTAGTGAAGACCGAAATTAAATTTCGTTACAATACGGCTCGTGTCTTGGATCTTCCGAAAATGGTAGCACAGCACCTTCAATTCAACACTAGAACCTTCCTGAAGTAGTAACGACGTTATATTATTACTTATGTATTTCAATTTTTCACTTATTTTTTACGCCTTTATACATTTTAATTATGTCTGCAAACATAGCTATCATCATCTAACAAATTTGCACCAAACTGAAATTATTTTTCTTAAAATTGTTAATTCACTGTTTCTGTTAATTTCATTTTTTTCCTCTTTGTTCGTTCATGCATTTTAGTTGTGCTAATAATGATTACAGTCTTCTTAAACTAGCTACCAAGCAAGCATGTTTACTTTAAATTGATAACTCACTCTTACTCTTCCTTTATATTTGAATTTCCTGTCTTCTCGATAGCGTATTATTGTACTTATTTTTTTCAGTAATGATAATGCTCTTTCAATATTGTTCTAATAAAATATGTTTTAAACTGAAATGTTTACTTAAAATTATTTACTCGTTCTTATTTTATTATTTTATATTAAATTCTTTCTTTTCTTTTCTGCAAATTCACGCATTTTTTCTTTAATATTACATTTTATTTAAACGGACAGGATAATCGTTGGTTTCATTGAAGTGTAACTTCTTTAGCGAGGGTAAAGTCAGAAAAAATGAAACGCTTATTAAAGTGAAACGCTTATCAAAGTTGAAACGATTATCAAAGTGAAAAGCCCCAATAATTAAGCATGTTCCAGTACAGCTAGAAAGTTGAAATTTTCAGGAAATTTGGCCGGGGTAAATGAGGATCCTGGACGAAAACTGAACCCCGTACCTCCTCCCGTTCGGCCTGGAGAGGAGGGAGAAGAAAAAACTAAAATAATTAATTTTGGGAGAACGGGCAGAGCTACGGGGTCGAAATTTTGATGGTAGGTGCGCCTCATGGGGGCTACCATTGCATTGATCATATGGTGCGGACTGAGGTTCTAATTTAAGGGTGATGTACATATGCTCTATATTGTTGTGGAGGATTCATTTTTACCTTGGAATTGATTGCCTTGGGCTCCACAAATGATTAAACTTGGTTTGAATTGGTAGAGCCTCTTCGGCCCAGGCTCCAGGATGTAAAATGCAAATTATTAGCAGTTTACATCCTGGAGCCTGGACCGAAGAGGCTCTATACCAATTCAAACCAAGTTTAATCATTTGTGGAGCCAAAGGCAATCAATTCCAAGGTATAAATATTAAGGGGGGATGTTTCGGAGAAAGTTGCCCAGCTACCACTGTTGATCCCGTTTCACGGTGGGGGGGGGGGATTATACTCCCACCCCTTACCTCGCCAGATACCCAACATTTTTCGAGAAAATGGAAAAATATTGAAAAAACGTAAAAAATTGTTCGGAAGGTTAATAAAAGTATTATAAAACGAAATAAAAAGAAACGCGTTTTTCGGCGGAGTTCAGCTACGAGGTCGGGGATGGCAAAAAATGGGAGGAAAAAAATGCTTTATGAAAAAAACAAACATTTTTGAGAAAGTGGAAAAAAATTGAAAAAAGTTTCGAAGGTTAATAATAAACGTATTATAAAATGAAGAAAGAAAAAAAAATTAAAATGATTGTACGGAAAGTTAATAAAAGTATTATAAAACGAAATAAAGAGAAAAACAATAGTAAAAAAAAGTTAGAGAAACGCGATTTTCGGCGGAGTTCAGCTACGAGGTCGGGGATGGCAAAAAATGGAAAGAAAAAAATACTTTATGAAAAAAACAAACATTTTTGACAAAGTGGAAAAAATGTTCCGAAGGTTAATAATAAAAGTATTATAAAATGAAAAAAGAAAAAAATAGTAAAAAGAGAAACGCGGTTTTAGGCAAAAAAAGACGAAGGAGTACAGATATGAGGTCGGGGATGACAAAAGACGGAAGAAAAAAATGCTTTATGTAAAAAAAAACAAACATTTTTGAAAAAATTTTAAAAAAAACTTAAAAAATGTTCGTAAAGTTAATAAAAGTATTATAAAATAAAATAAGAAGAAAGGAACAAAAGATTCTTCGGAAAGTTAATAAAGAAGAAAAGTAAATAAGAAAAGTATTGTAAAACGAAATAAAAATAATAATAATAAAAAAAATTAAAGACGCGGTTTTCGGCGAAAAAAAATTGAAAAATAGAAAAAAACAAATAAAAAGTGTTGAAAACAGGAAGTTGAGAAAAAAATGCTTCAAAATAAAATAATAGAAACTTAATTCTTAATATTCCTTTCAGAAGTGTCGCCTTAGTTGTGTGCTTATAAATAAGAGGCACGTAATTATTTTTGTATATGTAATTATCTCTTAACTCCTGGGATTTTATATTACACTTATTTATATTGTGCTGCTTCAACTATTTTAGCATCATTTATATTCATAAATATTTCCTCTGTGCCTTGTATATATACTTCTTCTTTTTCTATATATATATATACCTTATTAGTTTTCTTATTCCCATTTTAACTATGATTTTTAGCCATCTAAGTATTGTAATATATGTTTTTTTCTTAACACTTGGGTTTTGTTTTTGTATTAAATTTATTTACATTGAGACTTTATCTCACACCTGTTTCAGAACCTTGTATGTTTCTCTTTGTTCTTGATCTCGTCTCTGTATATTAACTCTACCCAATAATTATAATGCGCATGTCTTTTCGTTTGACGTATACTTGAATTGCTTATGAGCCTCGGACCATTACCTCCTATAACTAGGCCAACTAGCTAATATTAAAATTACCAGTGACGTCATCCTAAGCGGTCAATACTTTTTTGCCATTAAAAAAGCATACAGAGGAGCCAAGAGGAGCCCAGTAAAAGTATTGATTATTTTATCGCGCCTATACTTCCGTATTTAATGTTGATTGCCACGCTGGGCGACTGGAATGTCAATCTCCATCTCGCCGTCTTCGATGTATTCTGTATCCAGTGCTACCAGATTGGGCGCTTTATCACAATTTGGGCTACTTCTCACTGTAGTTTGCCACAAATTATTTTTCGAAGAAACGTAAAATATTGTCTTGGATTACAATTAACAATATATTAGATAGGTACTTAATGTAAAAGTTTGCTTTGGTATATTATATTATAGTTATATTAAATATAAATAAATATTTAAAATCCGAAAAGAAAATATATAAAAACAGGAAAGTGAAGCATAACGGAATCAAAACCTTTAAGAAAGTAAACGTTGCTAACCAAAAATCTAATTATTTTCTATAAATATTTAGTTCCATTTAAAAACATAATTTCAAATGTCATTCAACAAATGCTGTAAAAATTAAAGTCCAACTAAATATACGTTAAATAGGCTACATCACAAATAATGTATGAAACTAACTCTACCGACCAAGACGAGCCAAACCTGATGGTCAGGACGAGGCAATTCTGCAAATTCGTAACAATATTTATTTTTTACCATTGCGCAACCACTATCGCAAACGATTTAATATTTGGGCTGTCGTTAGCAGATCGAGGATGACGAGACGAATCTTAAAATTCTGGCAACACTGCCGCCTGTCAGTTGCCAGTGTATTTTCGACGTTCGACCGGTTTCATAATTGTTCTTCGATTTTCGATAGATTTTCGGTTAAATATTAGTACTTTAGTGTGTTTAAGTTTATGTGAACAATGCCGCCCAGATGCTGTGCACCAGGCTGCGGTGGAAACTACCCGAAAGGACCTAAAGTTCATGTTATTAACTTTTCAAAATGTTTGGACTTAAGACCTGTTGCTTTCGTGTAATAAGAGTTTATTTTGTGCTCGCCGGCCGGTTCATTGTGTACAGCAGGTTTATAAAATTTGTTCCTGTTAGCCAATTTTGGGGTAAGTGATATTTAGTGTAATTATGCCTCATAAAGGCTGTAATACAATGTTTGCCATATGCCCTCATTTCTATAAATATTTGCGTAATCATGCTCCTGAAATGCCAGTAGTCACTTATTTAAGTTGATATTGTTATATTGTTTTAAAAAAATTAAGTTGTGAATTTTGCAAACAAAATTTAACTTTAAATGAACCTTGTGTTGTAGAAGATTCTTACAATAATTTAATTAATTCCTTAAGTCGTGGGGCTCGTTTATATCCTCGTGAACAAGTAGTGGACGTAGTTTCAACAGCCTATATTATATTTAAAAAACTGATTAATGGGTTCGAAGACACATTTTTAGATATTTACAATAAAAAGCCTCTTCTTTGTGAGCTGTGGTTAAACTACCTAAATCAAAACAACTTTTTGACTCCTTATGAAAATTGTAAAAATCACGTAAAAATTGATGTTTTAAATATTTTTCTTTGTAGCATTTCAAATACACTTCTTAATAATTATTGTTCTAAACATAATCATAATCTTTTGGGTAAAAAAAGGAAACTAAAGACTTAATAAATAAATATTAGACCTCAATAATATACATACCGAGTAATATACCCAATCTAACACAAAAAAAGGAAAATCTGAAGACTGTATAAAGCTTTCATGCTTTATTATAAATATTTGAAGATTGCAAGGTTCTTTGGATGGAGAAAACCGAGGAGAAATCATATTACCAAATTTGACATTACTATTACCTATTATGACACCTTTATACCTACAGTGACATTTTACCACCTATCTATTAAATAGTATGGTGGTATCTAGTGTCAGTTTATCAAAATAGATGTATGCAGAAAGAGGTAAGTAAACTGCAATTTAATTTTTTATTTAAAAAAAATTAATAATACACATTATCAGTCATAATAGTGGTGCTTAGAGTAATATCAGCTTGTAGGAGGTATTGTATTAGGCCAATTAAGTTTCAAACCTTATATGAAAAAGTTAAATTTACATAACACAAGTTTTTGTTCTATTTTCTCGAGATTTTTGCAGCTAAAATGTCTACTGAACTGTGAAATTTTAAAAGAAATTGCACATTTCAATATACGCCTGTAAATAAGTTAAGACCACTTTGGATGACGTCACGCGTTAGCCGTCAGGCCTAGTTATAGGAGGTAATGCTCGGACACTATTTGCAAGAAATCTTTTAAGAGTTGCAGTGTGTTCTATTATGATTATTTTAAGTAATTATTTTAGCATTTTAGCGGTAAGCTAGTTAGACATTTAATTCACTTTAGCCACTTGACGGATTTAACCTTGAGCTTATTTTAACATAGAGCTTCAGCACAATTTTAGTTTCAACTTTTTTTTGAAGGAGCACCCGCTGCATATGGGCCCAGGGGCAGAAGTTTAAGTTTAAGAGGTGGTTTTTCCAGAGTTGGACTTGGAAATTGAGGTTCGATTTACAGGTTTAGGTCATCCAGAAGGGCCTCCTTAATGCATATGGGCACTAGAGGAACGGATTTGGTATTTCTTTAATACGATTTTAACTTCCTAAATGTTTTTTGTTTAAATAATATTCTCTTAACTCCTGGGGTTTTGTATTACACTTATTTATATTGTTAGACTTCAACTATTCTAGCATTATTTATCCTCATAAATGTTTTTTTCTGTGCTCTAGATGCACTTTCTGTTTCATTATATTATAGAGCTAGTGGTAGACCTCCTTATTCCTATTCGAGCCATTATGTCTAGACTGCTAAGTATTTTGTATATATATTGTTCTCTTAACACTTGAGTTTTATATTACAACTATAGTGCGCCAAGCGAGTGAACCTTAACGACGACTGAGGGGGGTAGAGGACTAGCACGTAAAAAATCTTGCCTTCCCATAGTCGCACGAGGTTATTCTTACCATATTATTGTTGATAATATTGATTAGTTTAAGACGTTAAAATTAATTACAGTTTTTTTTTATATTACAGTCTTATAGTACAAAATATGTCATATAATAATATCTTATTTTTATAATAAGGATAGTATTCTATGATATTTGTTGTATATATGACAAATCAATCAAATCATGCATTACATAAATATGTAATAATAAGTAGAATTCGTTTCCCGAATGTTTTGTATTTACGTCATCGATGACGTCGCTTAATTTGAAAAAAAAAAACGGTTTATCGTAGCTAATTTATATAAATTCTCTAGCGTTCAATTTTTGTATTAAAAGTTAGGCAATATTGAAGCAAGTATGTTCCAAAACGCTCTTTATAGAACGTTCGGATTTGTTTTGTAATAAAAATTTGCATTTAGAGAGTTCAGTTAAGAGAGTTATCCGAAATATATAAAAATTAGTTAACCGCGTATAATAATCACCAAATGCAAAGAAAGGTTAAAAATCGTCAAAGATATCATCAAATTAAGGGTCTGATGATATATAGGTTGTGTCGATTTTGCAAATTTTCTTTTTTTTTCGCTACAAAAGGGGTGTCCTATAGAGTAGCTTAAGCCAAAAAAATCGGAGGATTCGCCACATTTGAGCCGAAAAAATATCCGTGTTTTGAGCCTAAATTGCCCTAGAAGGGCAAACTTCCACTACGACTTTCCCAGGTGTAACGTGAAAATATTGTAACGTGAAAATAATGAAATTTTAGTAACCGACACCGGGGACCTGGCACAGTGTTTCCAAAAGTTGCACATTGTCTTATGGGGAATAACAGTGTTGTTTACTATTTAAGTATATTTAATATTCCACTTCACGCATGACCCTCCGCTCGCTTCGGGGGCGCAACCAAACAAAACTAACCCAAGGCATGCCGGAAATAAAAAAAAATTGAAATTTGTCAGTCGAAAATGTAAATATTTTTTAGTTTGTTTTTCCTCATTTGGGAATGTCTTGGGTTAGTTTGGGTTAGGTTTGTTCGGTTACGCCCCCGGAGCGAGCGGAGGGCCATGTATGAAGTGAAATATTTGACGAATATATACATACCTACAAAGGAATAGTGTAATCGAATGAGTGTCTCTTTCATTTCGATGTATGAATGCAAATGCACATTGAAAAATCATCCAAGCAGCCACGTTTACCATAGGCGGGCAATGATATCATTATGGCAGGATCGACCATCCCTTCATCTTCATTCAATCGGACTACTGGGGGTCTTGGTCAACAGCTATATGTCCTGGCATGACCACGTTGCTAACGTCGCAAAATCAGCCTCCCAGAAGCTTGGTACGCTATTTCGCAACAAAGAATGTATACACCGCAGCAGTTGCTCTTGCTTTACAAAGCGCAAATAAGACCGTGCTTAGAATATTGCTCACACATCTGGGGTGCCACGCCAGAGCACACCCTAAAGCTACTGGATTCCGTCCAGAAGAGAGTTGTGCGTCTCGTCGGTGACCCGGAGTTGACACGGAATCTAGATAGTCTGAAAGACCGCAAACATGTGACCGAGAAATCCCTGTTTTACAGATACTTTTACGGCAGATGTTCCCAGGATTTGGCCCTCCTTATCCCGCCCCTGACAACGCCTGTCAGACAGTCAGGATAGACGGCAAGAGCGCACCGGTTCGTCGTACAACTGGAAACACCTAAAACATCGCTTTACAATAACTCCTTTGTCTGGCGCACTGCATCACTGTGAAACTCACTCCCAGGACGCATATTCGGATGTAACAAGCAAGATGTCCATTCGACTATGCCGAACGTTTCTTCATATGAGACGTGCACGATAGCATTTAGTCGTATGTGACTGTTACATAGAATCAACAAATAAGTCTTCAATTATTTAAGCACTTCATGCATGGCCCTCCGCTCGCTTTGCTCTCTATACGGGGGCTCAACAAATAGAAACTAACCAGGTGCTAACCAAAACTAACCCAATTTTTTTTCATATTTTGGGTTAGTTTTGGTTAGCACTTGGTTAGTTTCTGTTTGTTGAGCCCCCGTAGCGAGCGAAGCGAGCGGAGGGCCATGCATGAAGTGTTAAAATAATTGAAGACTTATTTGTTGATTCTATGTAACAGTCACGACATCTGACTAAATGCTATCGTGCACGTCACATATAAAGAAACGATCGACATTGCCGAATGGACATCTTGCCTGTTACATGCGAATATCCTCCCAGGACATCTGTTCCCCTAACTAAATATTCAAGAACCGTGTCAAACAACATCTTCGGAAAGGTGGTATGTCGGGCACTGTGCTCTGAGCGGTTCAGTTCCACAAATGAATTTAAAATGAATTTCCGCTTCAAAATACATGACAAATTCGTCCGAAGCCTCGGCTATCGCCCTGAGAGGTTCGGAAATTTCGGATTTTTGTACAATTATTGTGCGTTTTAAAATCATTTTTAAACGGATTTTGACGATAAAATAGTTATTTATGCAACAAGTGTGTAAAGTGAATCTTTTTTTATGAATGGGAATATTGATAAAAAAAATTAATTGAAATCGAATAAAAAAGGGTACTTTACACATGAGTAGCATACAAAATTTTTTCTACTACCGAAAAATATATGAAAAAACAAAAATATTATTAAATTACTTTACGCACTAGTGCGTAAAATAACTTATTTTACGCACTGCACATTAAAAAAGCCTATTTTACGAATCTTAGAGAGTGCGTAAAGTGAGTACTTTACGCACGGTAGTATAAAAAGCATATTTTAAATTAAACGAACTGTCAAAAGTTTTATTCAGATGCCTAGGTGTTTAAAACAATATTAAGTCATGACCCTCTTCTAAAATTTGCAAAACTTGGTTATTGACTTTCCCAAATCAAAGGATGCAGCCGCAAGATGACTAGCTGGTAGTAAATAAGCTGCGCTTATAGCGCACCATTTTTCTAATGAATTTTGCTAACGAAACTACAGTAAACGTCTGGCAACAGTGTGCCTTCTTAAAAATTTTTGTTTTGGCTATTGTGACAGTTGACAGTAAAAAGGAGGATGGATATTTACAAGTAAAATTTAATTTTGTCTAATGGGGCTATGAGTCGCTTTAAATTAGGACCGGAACAAAACGGAGGTCTCTCGTTCGACGCAAATGTATCCTAGTTAATATTTTCACCCGACAATTGATGTTGAGATGTGTTTTGTCTATATTTCTAGTGCTTTTGTGAAGTGGTGCTGAAAATTTGTGTCAAAAAGCGGATCTTCCGACTTTTTTGGCTTAAACTACTCTATAGGACACCCCCTTTCTAGTGAAAAAAGAGAATTTGCAAAATCGACAAAACCTATATATCACCAGACCGTACAAACCAAATAATATAAATAACCACACAGTCCGGCATCGGCAATTTCCACGCCAATGGCTAAAGCAAGTCGCTGCCGAAATTTTAAAATATGTAAAAAAATTAGGTGTTGGTCTAGGGTCAAAGTGTATTTAATATATCCTGCGACCAATCACGAAACTGCCTCCCGCTAAAAACCAAGTAAACGTCGCACTGTTGCCTATTGTCGCGTATTTTAAATAGCTTGAAGGCGAATAAAATATAAATATTACAAATATTATAGTATTCCGTATTCCGTATTTCCCTGTGTAAATAAAATAGTAAATAATAGAAGACAGTAGTATTAAGGAAAATAACAAAATTAAGTATTCAAGTAGGAAATTTAAATATGTAAATTCACTATAGGAAACTAGACAGAAAATAAATTAGGATTATTGGGAAAAAAATGTGGCAGCATCTAAATATGCGAAGACATTTTTTGCCCGCATTCTTTTCGTCCGGGTTCTTTCATTTGGCAAACAGTATTTCTGTTCCTGTTTCTCTTTGTTCTTAATTTTATCCCTGTACCTGCGTGCTTGGTACATATTAGTCATTATTTTATTTTCCGCATCCTCATCATTTTGACAAGTTTCTACTCCTTCCTGATCCATGCTGTTCTTTAGTCTGTCATGTACAAATCAGCTGTATTGATTTATTTTAATATTTTTATAGGTACTGAATTGAGACTCCGCTGAGTACGAGCCTGGTCTGCTGGATGCCGAAGGGGTGATGTAGTTCAGATAGAATCGATCTGTCGATGAGGAGAGATGATAAAGGAGACACTTCGATAATAAAGCAAAAGAGAACAGCAAATGTACACTCTACCCAATAATTGTAATGCGCATGTCTTTTCGTTTGATGATTAAATTTAACTAATTATTTTAGCGTCTTAGCGGTAGATTAGTTTAACTTGATTTCACTCAGAGATTTAATTCACTTTAACTACTTGACAGATTAAACTATAAGATTTCTTCAACTATTCCTGCAACTATTCAGAAGTTCCTTATCATATATGTTTAGAAAGTACTAAAAATAGATACGGGCGTCAAATTACCTGATGTTCATTTAAAAAATCCATTAAATGGATATTTCTGTTGAATTTCCCTCGTCCTCACTGGTTTGGTAATGAAATTATGAAAGCCTCGGTAAAGATGAAAATCTCATTACGCCACCTGGTGCAACGGTAGCGTCTAAAACTACATTGCAATTTATATATGGCGTAAAGTAAAGAGTGCAATAATTATTTTCTAATGGGAATAACCTTTCAGATTCTCTTTTAAACAGCATTTTTATGGAAAAATTTCCGCAAACTCTACTGGCTCCCACCAATCTTCTGGACTTCATTCCCTATTGAAGTCTATTGGCCTTTTAATAGATTTTTTATATCCCAGACATGGTAATGCTTTCTATGAGTTTTAGACTATTTTAGAAAGTTTTTTTAATATAACAGGGTAGCCATATTTATAAAACTAGTATGAAGAAAGTGGATTTGCCTGTAATTACTGGACAATAGTAATGACTGAAAGGGAAGCAGTAAATAAAGCACAAAAAGCTCCAATAAATAATACCACTTTAGTTTTGTGAAATTTGTAGTTATTTATATAGTATTCCAATGACAGTCAAATGATGTTTCAATAAGAAAAATTTAAATGAAAGCTTTCATGCTGCATGAAAAATAATTCATTAAATACTCCTCGATACCAAAATATCACGTTCGAATTCGAGCCGACACAACTAAGCTTTTTAGATCGCTTTTCACGTTTACATACTTTGATATCGTGCGCTTTCGGAGCAGTGCCATTGTGCCCTACTTCCGGGGTGTACATTTTTAAGGAAAACAAAGTGAAAAACAGGCAAGCTTTTGTTGACATTTCCAGGGAACTTCGGTAGAAGCGCACGGGAAAACAAGGACAGGATCGGAGATGCTGTTATTTTTTAGTATGTCGTAAGTTTGTTTTATACGAATACTTTTATTCCTATCAAATAGCATACGTTACTGGAGCGGCTGATCTACTTTAACCCATATTTTCCCAAGGGTATATGTAATAGAAACACATATTATTTTGACATGTAATTTATTAAACCTGGCCTATAAAAACAGGAATTCAAAATTAGAATTTTTTTTTCGGTTTTCAAAAAATTTACCGTTGCGTTGACGCAACACTGGGAAAATCCCCAAAACATTGTTTTATCAGATTTTTTTTTTAAACTGACTTAAACTATGAAAAACAAGTAAAACATAGAGTACTAATATATAAACAAGATTCAGATCATAAAAATTTGTAGAAAACTTAGTTATAGAATGTAAAATCTATTTATCTCAGTGTTGCGTATAATGTTTATGACTGGGATAAAACAATATAATTTTTTTTAAATTGAAAGTAATCGATACTAAAAAACGACCAGGGATGTAAGGTATGCTGAGCAACGGTAACTCAAAATTTGGCAAAAAAATTATAAAAAAAATAATTGTATACAATATAATCCTCATTACACTCTCCACTTTATCTTTATCTGCCTTTACGTGCCCATGGACGTTTTATCGTCATTAAGCAACCTTAGACATGTCGTATACCCAAATTTATCTCAAACTATCAGTTCATTGGTTCGTCACCTAATATCTCCTACACGAAAGATAATTAGAGCTTACCTAAAACTAATTAACCAGACATAATTCGCGCATACATGGCCGGGTTTAGTGGGTTTAGTTTAATGCGCAAAAAACTTTATTGCGAAATAATGGACCAACACGAGCTTTGGTTTTGCGGAAACTAATTTAGCGACCTGTTGTTGCATGAGGGTTTATTTCGTAAAGTTTGTTTTTGCTGGAAATACGAACACCGCGTTCGAATGTTTGGAAGAGAAGCAATGTACGTATGAATATCGGATGATAACGTAATGGATATCGATTATTAAAAAATGAAAGATATACATTAACGCTCGGTGAAATAATTGCTACAAGCGTAATTAATTTCCTAGTAAACATCATACGAATTTATCTTCTCATAGATGATTGCAGTTTTGATTTATTAATTAAGCTCCATGTGATTTATATGCCTAATTGTTTTGGGACTTGCTCTTTGCTGTTTTCTTTATGGCCTTCATGTACTTCTTTCATTGTCTTCTTTCCATAAACCAGTGATATTGTAATCTACTAAAATGCATAAGCTACTAAACAAATATCACCCTGTCGCAAGTTTGAACTTGAACTTGAAGATTGTTATATAAACATTAAAGGCAAACTATAAACAACGCGAGCATTCAACGGGAGCGACTTTGAACCTTATGCATGCAATGATCATCACTTT
>MU184713.1:794-66094 GCA_016904865.1 Pissodes strobi
TCAAAAATCGAGATATTGGTACCATCGTATAGAGGAAAAAATACTTAGTTTTTGGTCGAATGCACAATAAGGTCTTTGTAGGAAGTATTTTTTGATAATTATTCAAAGAAAATCATTTGCATTAGCCCATATGGCCGAAAAAAAAATTAAATGTAAATATCTCGGTTTCAACCGTGCAAGAATTTAATTAAAAAATAGTTATTTATAAATATAACACTCAATTAACAAAAAGGGAAGGCCTAAATGAAAAAAAAATATTCTTTATAAAAGTTTCGCTTATGTCTTGACAAGGTAATAGAGCGAATCCCATATTTTTTGCTTATAAACTAACAATGGCAGAACAATAAATAATGAGAGACGTCATGAGTTTACGCCCTAATTAAATATCTCCAGCCTCTTCGTCTTCAAGCTACGGCTGATGCAACACATTTATTATAGGTCCTGAAAAATTCAGCTTGTGTGGAAAAAGTGGGAGGTAAATCGTTTTTTAGGGCGAATATTACATACTACTATTATAAGTATTATTCTGTATTATACTCCAGTCAAGCCGTGAATTTATTTTTGTTTTGTTCGGTACGTTGACGCTTGTTAATTAGCTGCATATAAACTCGTGAGTTTAGTGTACGTAATATTGCTTGGTGTTTTATATTTTTATTTATATACTATTTATTATTCTACTGTCATGGCTAGTAGTTCGCGTTCTGACAATTGCTGTGGGGGCATAAATTCAGTTGACAATATTATTAAAAATAACTTTTCTCTATTGGATCTGAATAAAAAGATTGAAATAAAGAGGTTAGGGCGACCGATGCCGGTTTTAAAATTAGACCAAACATGTGCCAAGAAAAAGGATGGTCGGTCTTTCACCAGACATTTTAACCCCCGAAATCATGTGGCGAATAAAATTTCACTTTAAAGCTAGGAGACGGCAAAGTCGAAGGGCTAACCATCGACAAAAAGATGTTCAATAACACTTTTTTGCCATCAAACCGATATATTTTTTAACGTTTTCGAACTTCTCCTGATTTTTTTTTTGAACTTTATTCATTTGTAGTTACAATAAACTGTTTTAATGGTTTACCCTTCTGGAATCGATAAGTACCTACTTATTAATTTCTTTTAGTGCGCAACAATTACCATTCAAGAGGGCGCCGAATTCATTTTTTAAACGATTTTAACGAGTTTTGGGTAAAAAATGGGCGTGGCATCCCCAAAACGGGTAAGCCTCCGGCTGAGCCTGCAGCGGGCATCCCCCTATTCGTACGAAAAAACCTACTTAAATTGCGCACTACCTATTTAAAACCTCACGAGCCGCCACTGGTTAAATGACTCAGTTTTGACTTCTGACTTTTGTAATAGCAGATTACTCTTTAGGAAGGATAGGAATAGAATAGAGTAGAATATTAACGAAGAAAAAACAGGGTGTAGGTGTACTACTAGCTATCAAAACAAAGTATAAAGCTGTTGAGTGTGATATTTTTGAAGATGATATGGAAGCTTTGTGTGTACGATTATGTGGGTAAAGATAAATATATATATATTGTTGTTGTGTACAGGGTAATTTTTTATATTTTCCCACTCCCTTTAACTTTTTTGTGCCACTGTGTAGAAAAAATATGTAAACAGGAAAGTTGTAGTGCTTGAGAAGTAGTTCTCAGAAAACATTTTTTTGTCTATACAGGTTGTTGCAAAAAGTGTGAAAAACAAAAAATTTTATTTTTTAAATGGAACACCCTGTATATTTCTCCACAAGACGAAAGCTCTTTGTTCTCCGATTGCAAAAATATATAATTTGTCTACATTTGCTTAAGCCATTTTTGGGCTATTTAACTTTAAAGGTTGGTTTAAATAAAATAAATCATAGTTTTAATATTTTTTTATTATTATATACAAATTCGTATCTTAACATGTTTGATAATAAAAAAAAAAACTTCAGTATTTCAATTATTGTTGAATATGCCCACTAATAATACAATCCCGGAAGTTGCTTTCTAATGTATTGGTTGCGTGGGTAATAAAATAATAGATTGTTCTGGTTAAGGTCGTTTATATAGTTTAAAATTCTCACCCTGAGCTCTTCAATAATGACGCTTCTCTGAGCATAAACTTTGTTTTTAAATATCCCCACAAAAACGCATCTAAAGGCGTGAGATCTGGGCTGTTCGGTGGCCAGCGGACGGTGCCCGCCTATTATTTGAGCATATTGGCGAATTGGAAGCATATCCAAGAGAACCTCTGTTTCCTGATTTAAAAATTGTAAATATCTTTCGCCAGTTAGGGAACCTACACAAAAAATAGAGCCAATAATAGCTGTTTTTGTCGCTGTCATTCACGGCTATTTTGACACATTTCATATTTTTCTTAATGGCGAACAAGGCTACTTCGATTGGTTTGAATTCATGCTTTGTCAACTTTTAAAGGCAAATAGCTCGGAAATGGCTTAAGCAAATGTAGACAAATTATATATTTTTGTAATCGGAGAATAAAGATCTTTCGTCCTGAGGAGAAACATATAGGGTGTCCCATTTTTAAAAAAATATATTTTTAGTATTTCGCACTTTTCGCAACACCCTGTATAGACAAAAGCATGTTTTCTGAGAACTACTTCTCCAGCACTACAGCTTTTATATTTACATCTTTTTTTCTACAGTAGAATATTTTGTACTATGGCAACCATTGTTATCAAAATTGTTTCAATTATTACAATCGATAGAGGTTGTCATTGCTGGTTCAAAGATATTGTCAAAATTTTGTCACAAGAAATATCAAAATTTTGTTTTCGATCTGAATTATATGAAAATGGTACAATTTAGCAACGAAGAAAAGGTAGACAAGTTATTGGTGTTTGGAGAATGCAGAGAAGAAGGCCCAGATGCAAAAACTTTTTCAAGTTTATGTAAAAACTTAAGAGAACATGGCAGCTTCGTAAAACCGAAAAGAAATAGAGAAAAGACGACTATAAGTGATGAAAAGACTGCTGCTGGAATTCAGCAGGTTGATAATAACCATTGTTATCGCAATTGCTTCAAGTATAAGCGATTTTAATAATTATTATAAGTGATAGAACGATTAAAATGAGACGTTGGTCACCTTAAAGTAATATAATTTCTATTCATATTTTAATAATAACGTACATTTGTCTTTTTTTGTAGGCTTATTTTATAGGAATATTTGATTTTGATATGTTTAGTCTTTATTTAATTGTGAACATAGGAATTAATAAACTAAACTAAACTATAAACTAATGAACAAAATTATTAGGTTTGTTCTAGCATGAAATTTCGGAAGGTTTGAAGCCATTCGGAGTTTGCGCATAGCAATAAAAGCGACGCTTATATCGCTATGCGCCAACTCCCGATGGCTTCAAACCGTCCGAAATTTTCTTGCTAGAAAAACCTATTATCACAATTAAGTACATAATAAAATTAATTAAAAATTTTGCTCAAAATTATGTCCATCTGCTCGAACACAACTATCAAAAACTTTCAATAGATGGGCTTGGGTCACTTGTAGAAGCGTCCTTCGTGTAATAGCGGCACATGCTGCACTAATTTTATTTATAAGATCAGCCAAATCTTCGATAGGTTCTTCATAGACAACGTCCTTTAGATGACCCCAAAGAAAATAATCTGGTGGTGTAATGTCCGGGGACCTCGCCGGTCACCTTATCGGTCCATTAGTACCAAACCATCTATTGGGGTATTCTCTATTTAAATATATCCTTACAATTTCGGCATTGTGTGCAGGCGCTCCATCCTGCTGAAGCCACATTCTCATTCTAGTCTCCAGAGGCACTTCTTCTAACAAATCCGGAAGTGTAATTTGAAGAAATCTTAAATATCGGTCTGCATTTAAGGTACCTTCATAAAAGTGCGGTCCAATGAGGAACCCATTTAGTATGCCGCACCAAACATTGATACCAAAAACTCGCTGATTACCTCTTTCTCTGATCCAGCGAGGATGGTTTTCGGACCAAAAACGACAGTTGTGTCTATTAACGATTTCATTATTATGGAATCGACTTTCGTCGCTCCATAGAATGTTCGAGAGAAAATTTTCATCTTGGCTATACAAATCACAAAATGTTGCTAAGAAATCCATTCTTCTAGCGGGGTCACCTGGCTCTAATTTATGGACTAGTTTAGTTTTGTAAGGGCGGAAAGAATTTCTATTTAGAATTCTCCACGATGAACTTATGGACACACTGGTATTTTCTTTTATTTTTGATAGGGATATCTTGGGGTTATTATCAACCTGCTGAATTACAGCAGCAGTATTTTCATCACTTGTAGCATAGATGAATATAGCTAACGCAATAGATAAACCATGAGATAGGACGATTTAGAATTGACGGTCATGCGAAAACTCCCCAGCTTCTTGTAATATCTTGCCTGTTAAACGGGCGAGACACAAGCAATGTTGCCGACTTGTGCGGCTGGCTGTGAATCACCATATATTTGTATAAATAGAAATAATACATGGAATATGGACAGTGACCGTGACTATTGCCATTACAGAATATCAGAAAAAGAATAATATAATTTTTCCTTTAATATAAATTCTTAATTATATTTACAGATGAATGTGAACTAATAACTAATTTAAATATACATAACTTACATAGTGTCATACCATATTACCATATATATATTTGTATAAATAGAAATAATACGTATATGGACAGACTAACTATTGCCAAAAATTACAGAATAATCACTCATTCTGCAATCTGAGGGCAAAGAATACATCCATTGGTTATTTTGGTTGAAAATAAAATATAAAATAGTGGAAAATAAACCTCCGTTCAGCCCTTGCTGTAACACTTTGCGCAAGATAAAAAGTCGATGTGTAATTAAATATTGTTAAGGCTGATTGTAACCCATGAATTAATTATTCGTATCTAAGGTTTTTGACTTTTTGACTAAATTTCTTCTTTTCATAGCCTTGCAAAACTTATATAAATTGGTTATAATCATATGGGACATAAAAAAATACCTATGTTCATAGCATAAATTGTTATCTTTTTTGCCTAACTATAAAGCATTCAAAGACATTATTTGATTTTTTATTTTGTACATAACATACGCTTGATGTCTGTAAATAGCAAAATATTTTTGAACTCAATCATTGATTTATAAACAACTTTTTCTAGTTCTTTCGCCGGCGCTGTTAAAAGTAATTTTGTATCAGAGCTATAGTTTTTATGCAATAGAAATAATTGATTTCCGTCATATAAATGCTCATTTATTCCTAATTGTCGTTGACAAGTGGTGCAATGAAATTTCTTTAGAAGTTTATATAAAAGATAGTCAGAATAGTAATTTACAGCGCAGTCTTCAAGACTAGCAGTTTTTGGATTATCGCTTGGCGGATTATCGGCAAACGATTCTGGTGATTCCCGGAATGGTAGATCACTATGATCGAAAACCGAGTCGAAAACTACTTCACCGATTTCTGAATCGATTTGTTCCATCTCAGAATCATTTGCATCAAAGTTACAGATTGGAATATTATTTGTCATTAGGAGCGGAAAGTCATGATCAGGTTCACAATTGGAAATTTTTGATGGCTTGAGTAGTCCGGTTATTGTCTGTATTCTAAAAGACAGACGAAATGACCGCGCTGTTGGATTAACGTTCCAACCACCTTTTGTCGAATAACTGAGAAAAAAAAAATCTAAAAAATCCTGATTGAGTCTACTTGTTAAAAGAAAGTTTTGTTCTTTTTTCTGATTGAAAAGCTCGATTACTTCGTTAATGGTTTATACCATTCCCTCAAAGCAAAGTGGTCTAGACAGTACATTTTCTTTCTTGCTATTACTTGATATTTTTAGTAATGATTCAAATATATTTTTACCTTCATTTAAAGCATCAATAGCGTGTGTATTTCTGTCGCTTAAACCACAATTATATGGATTTTTAGAAAACAATTTCTTACTATTCAAAGCATCAAATATATTATTCAACGTTAGAACAAAACCGGCAGTATCTGTATCAATTTTTTGGTCAACTTTTTTTAAATCAACGCATCTTTTTATAGCGGAAGCCATAGTGTTTGAAAAAATCTGCAAAGCCAACTTACAGGAAATCTTTTCAAATACATTTGGATTAATATGCTTATCAGTTATTTTAGGCAGCGTTCTAGCTGTATTCGAATTTTTATCGATTTCATACGTTTTTCTTATAATATTAAAGCTTATTATTTTAACAAACAGCTTGAAAACCCCAGAAAGCATTCTTATTCCTAATGCTCTTGAAAAGATGAAGAGCATCGAATATCGCGATGATTTTACTATCGCCGCTATAAGGCTTATCTTTAGTCGCATTTTAAGATCCTTTACACAAATAGTGCACTATGTAAAAATCGACCTCTCCTATTGGTCAATCCATCTCGTATTACAATATGTATGTCTTCGTGATGCAATCAATTTCCGTCAAGAGCTCTTGTGGTGTAGAAGTTTAGATAGCTGGGTCTCACCTGGACGGCCCGGGTTAAAACCCCGTTGCTTTTTTTATTTTTTTGTTTAAGATTATGTTTCTAAACAGTCTTTTCTTGATTTTGGGTATGTCTTGGGTTAGTTTGGGTTAGCACCTGGTTAGATTCATTTTCTTGAGCCCCCGTGACGAGCGAAGGGAGTGGAGGACCATGCGGATTGACCAATAGGAGAGGCCGATTTTTATATAGTGCACTATTTGTGTAAAGGATCTTATAATGCTCTTTAGTCACCCCAAGTAAGTTCAAAGCTCCTCTATTGTTACTACCCCCACAGATAATTAGTCTGGGGATGAAACCTATATCAAAAATCTTTTTCAATACATACAAAATCAAGTCTTTAAGATTTTCCTTTTTTACGTTATTTGCACTGAAGAAGTATGAAACAGAAACTTTCCAATTGGAGTATAAACCGCGAAAGAAAAAAAACTAGCACATGAGTAGCATTTTTGTTTTTTCTTCCTAGAGTGGCAAGATCTTCGAATCTTTCACTAATGTCTAATTTCTTATTGTACTCAAGATATTCCTTAATCGTCATCTCGTCAAATGCTACCACACATTTCTTCTCTTTAGAAGTCATAACTTCGCCCTTCATTTGCAGGTGTTTATATTCTCATCAAAGCCCGTTTTAAACATATTTTCACTGATCCATCTTCTAACAGTTGTGGGGACTGGTAGAATGATTCCTTTTCTTCTCAAGAAAACGTATGCACAAGGCGATTTATAAAAAAAGCAATTGACAATTCTTTCTCGCTTTTAGTGAAATTTCTACGTCTGTCTCTTACTTGCATTAAAACAAACGTTTTTGCTACGGGGGCGGGGGTCCAAAGTGCCAAAAACGGTAATATGTTCAAAACATTATTATTTTTTCTAAAATTTTTGGAGTTGGTTCGCAGTTTCTTAAGTTTGCTTTTGTAATTTTTAATTTTCGAGGCTTGATATCTAATATGACTTTTTCTTTTTTGTTTTCTAGGAGTCGTTATACTATCTGGTAGATCACTGATTTCATTCAAGAAATGTACGTCTGTATCAGAACTCTCATTTTTTAAACACATTTTTTGCTCTCTGGTATATACTGGGGACATCATGACCGCTTCTTATCTAAATATGTTTTCTGGGGAGTTAAAACTGCCAACGATTCAATTGGCGAACCATTACTTCGCCTCTCAGAAGATTCAAAGTATTTAAGTGACACTGCGTCTTTTATCAAGAAATGTTTTTTTTCTGTTCGATAATCATTGTCCATAAAATGTTTTTCACACAGATATTTATTCTTTATCACATCTGAGGGTAAACCAGCAAGAGAAGCATTTCCTGGAACAATAATTAATAGCGCTCTAATTCTAGAATATTGAATAGGAAGGCAATCGAGAAGACATCTCTAAAACGATACATCTCCTCTGTGATTATATCGGAGACTGTATAAATGAAGTTTTAAAAAAATAGAAACCTATTCTTTTTTTTTATACTCAATACACTCTATAGATTGAAAAGTATCAAATTAAATAGTTTGGCAGTTTAATTTAAAAAGGGAATAAAACATAATGATTTCCTGAACCTGAAATTCTGTTCCAACTTTCAGCACAGGCTCTAACCGTGGCTGATGTAAAAGACAGGCTATGGCGCGAAAAGTCACGTGATCAACTAAGGCTCATTGTTGTAATGGAGTTTATTTGCGTTGGTCAGTTGTCAAGTTCCATAACAACAATGAGCCTCAGACTTTTCGCGCCATAGCCTACGATGTAATATTGTGTTGAAAATAACCCCGGTAATAAACAGTGTATAAAAACAGTCGATTTTTAAAGCTTTAAAGTTTACTCGCCCAACGAGCCGAAAAGTAATTATTATACCTGAACCGAGACTTGAGCCTAATAATACGTTTAATCCACTTGGTGATATTTAGATATTGAAATTGGGAGTCTGTCAGAAAATCACTAAAATCGGTCACCAAATACCTAATTAAGTTATTTAACATTGAAAAATGGACGAAACATTTAATTTGGGCTACACTGCAGAGTAGGAGGTATGTAGGTGTATTATAAGTACTAGTTTTTTATATTTACTTGCTTGAACTCATTTTTGGTCTACCCTGAATTGGCATTAACTAAAATTAAGTTGCATAATAATAATTAATCAAAACCATCCTTGTCTACCTTTCAATTTTAAGCTAAAGGTGTTTTTATCCTCCATACGCGTCAACCAATAAAACGCTTTATTTTTGAAATTCATCCAATAGCCGACGTTTTCATCGACAAAATCCCTAGAATCAATTTTTCGACAAACTTTCCGCTTAAACGTCAAAAATTACATAAAGTCGGCTACAGTCAATGAAAATTTTGAAAAGTTTGGCGTTTGACCTATTGAGAGCAATGAGCAAAAGCACTTTTTCGAAAAACTAATTTTCTTGTGGCAAATAGTTCGGTTAAATATATTTTGGGTCATTATACAGGTAAAATTATTTCTCAAAGTTTTTCGCTTTTGAGTATAGACTCGAATCCCTCGACAATTGAACTCCCAAAATCCCTCGCCTTCGGTTCTTGATTTGATGAGGTTCATTTATCACGGGTTTACTTAATCGAAAAACTTTGTGTAAAATTTTGACAACAAAAATAACGTTCCATTATTATATAATGTTACTGACTGACTATAATCCCCAAAATCTTGAGTATGTTATTTAACTAATAAAAAAAACAAATTTTAACAATCTGTTATTTTAACTTAAAACTTGGAAAGGGTAAGTTGTTTTTTATGAGTGAAAAACACTTAAACAAACATACACATTTAATCTTAGAGGTTAGACTCGCCCCCGCTAAGGGCCTAAGGTTACGAAGTTGATCATATGAGAAAAATGCACCCCCCGTGAAAACTAAACTAATGGGTCCGAAAAATTTAAGAACATGGAAGTATCCGAAAAGTATTTTTTTCATATTTGTTTGGTCACCCTGTATGATGCCACTCGGAGTCGATAATAAATATACATTGTTTTCTTGACGCAATTTCAAATAGATAGGTACATACCACAACGTATTATCCATTGCTTTGTAATTTTTTCGTCTTTTGGAGATCTAAACATATGAACATCTTTATTTTTGCGCCTACTAAGTCCACAATTAAAATATTCACATTTATTTCCAGACATGTTTTATGACTACTACAGCGACGCCGATGCTCCCTTCGATAAAGACTGAATAAATACGAAATAGTTAAAATTTGTTACCACCTGCAATAATCGGCGAAAAATAATGAAAAGTCGGGCGAAGCCAATAATCCTAGCGTCCGTCGCGGCCTCCCGCCGCCGGCCGCTACGCTCGTCTGACTTTGTCTCGTGCATTACACATGGTGAACCATGGCAACATTGCGCGTTGATTTCTCCTATGGATGCAGACTTTGCAAAGCTTGCATCCATTTAGGGGGGCCCGAACGTTGCCGTGTCTTGTTCGATCTATTGCGTTAGCTATATTCATCTATGCTTGTAGTCGTCTTTTCTCTATTTCTTTTTGGTTTTACGAAGCTGACATGTTCTCTTAAATTTTTACATAAACTTGAAAACGTTTTTGCATCTGGGACTCTTCTATGCGGATAACGCTGTGCGTAAACTCTTTTTGATTCCCTACAATTAGACCTGCATTATCCAAACACCAATAACATGTCTACCTTCTCTTCGTTGCTAAATTGGACCATTTTCATATAATTCAAATCGAAAACAAAATTTTGATATTTCTTCTGACAAAATTTTGACAATATCTTTGAACCAGCAATGACAACCTCTATCGATTGTATTAATTGAAACAATTTTGATAACAATGGTTGCCATAGTACCTAATATTCTACTTGTAAAATTCATCGGTAATCACATTTTTTGTCTATCAAAAAATTTATAATATAAACCGGTCTAACTCAGAAACGAGTAAAGCAAACAATTTTCAGTAAATAACAAAAAAGTTTTTAAATAGCATGTACTTTCGTAAGCGCGTACTTTCAAAGTCCCTGCAATCGATTTATATTTTAGATGCGTCGCGACGCCCAGCTCTTAGTAGATGCCGAACTTTTAAAACTGTGAAACATATCTTTTTGACCCCGTCTATTGACCACTTTTTACAGAAATTAAATATTTCTGTTCGTTTTCGAGATATTGGCGTGCGGAGTTTTAAGTGAAAAACCCTGTATATTTTTCCTTTGGCGTGATTTTATATAATTTAATTTAATATTTTCATAAGAAATAATTTTACTATTTTTTATTTTTAATACGCTCCAATTTTCCACTTAATACAAAAAATAATATAAAATATTTTTATAGAATATAAATGTCAAAAGTACCTACCTCAAAATGTTTAAAACTACGCCATAATTAAAAAAATTATAACAAAAATTAAAAAAAAATAAAAGAAATAAAAAAATAAAAACACATAATCATATTAATAACGCCAATACCATCTGAAAAACGATAAAAAAAAATTAAGTTCGTAGGTTGTTGGTGATGTGAGTGCTCGCTCCAATAGAATGTATAAATTTTTCTATAACCAAGTTTCTCTTTTTATATCAGTTAGAATTTTTAGCAATGATATTGTGGGGAGTAGATTTAGAGTAGGTAAAAGAGTGCTATGTCGCCAGTCGGCTAGATACATTTCCTTTAAGACCGTAGTTAAATGTAAGATTTCTATTGCCTCTGTATGGCAGGTTCCTCTTGTTGAGCGATCATTAATATTGTTTGAACCCCAAGGTGTGTCTGAAAGCTTAAGTGGCGACTCGCATGTTTTTAGTGTAAATTCTGTTGACACAAACATTCTGTAAGATTAATGAATTGTACGTTTTTATAGCCAGCTTGAACTATCCTAGTATACTACTTTTGACTGAACATTGGTTGAATATAGATGAACCATTGTATATCCCTGGATATACTGTAATTTCCAGGTTTTGCCGGTTAAATTACCGAAATGGTGGCACTGCAGCCTTAATTAACGACTCGTTTTCTGATAGGTTATGCTTTGTGGGGTGTGATAAGTTTGACTACCTGATTGAGAAGAAGCTGTTTGAATTCTCTGCAATGGTTTCTGTAAAGTTCAGTATGTATGTGATCTGCATATACAGGTCGCCTGATTCGGATGTCCTTGAGTTCCTGAGTAGACTTGAGATTTTGCTGTCTCAACTTCCTGCGAGTCATAAAATTATTTTGGCAGGTGATCTAAATATTGATTATGGCGATAATGAATCGCAAACTACTGCCATGGTCTCAAATTTGCTAAGATCTTTTAACCTTTCCATGCATGTTCACAGTTTCACCCGGGTCACTGACCACTCATCTACTACAATCGATTATATATGCTCAAACTTGAGTGATGATCTGGACTGTGAATCTTTGGATGCAGCACTGTCTGATCATAATGCTGTGTATGCCAGGTTTCCTATCGGAAATTTATCAAAGTATAGAAGGTCCAGTAGGGTGAAAAGGCGAATATTTGGTAGGAAAAATTGTGACCGTTTTCGGCAGGAGTGTAATCTCTTTAATTGGGATTCAATTCAGACTGAGTCTGACAGTCTTACTGAGTTTTACACTGCATTGTGTGTATTATAAATTCTTCTTTTCCAGATCGTAATGTTAGAGTGAAGGGTCAACCTAAGCCGTGGTTAACCAGGGGTATGAGGATCTCAACTGCAAATTTGAGGTGCCTTAATACATTAAGGAGGTTCTATCCCAATAATATATTTTTACAGTTACTTTTCTAACTACAGGAAAATTTATAGGATGCTAATACGCAAGGCTAAAGAATTGTATTACTCGCATAGACTCAAAAGGTCGTCAAATCAGGGCAGGATGTCATGGAAAATAAATGAGCTTACAGGTAGAACTAGTTTTCATAAGAAGGGTATCTCACTTGATCCAAATACATTGAACGAATTTTACTGCTCCGTGGCTTCTACTGTGACTAGCAATATATCATGTGACATCGATTCTATCAGCTACTTGTCACGGGTCCACGGTGCTGATAGATTTCGCTTTCGTCCAATTGATCACAATGACATAAAATGCACCATAAACGAGATGAACAATAAAAATGCCTCAGCCTCTGATGGAATATCACTTAAAATTCTTGCTGTTTTCCCAGATGAAGCTTTTCTTGCCTTGGCATATGCGATAAATGACACCTTTTTCAATGGAGTTTTCCCTTCATCTTTGAAGGTTGCTACTGTAGTCCCTATACATAAGGGGGGAGGACCACCTCGGTAGTCCTGCAAATTTTCGTCCCATATCTTTGCTTTCTACTCTTTCCAAACTAATAGAGACTATTGTAAGAGACCAAGTTGTTGACTTTCTTGAAAGAAACAATATCATAAATAAAAACCAGTTTGGATTTCGAAGGGGCAAGAGTACGGCGGATGCAATTTTCAACTTTATGGAATCTGTACTTCATGCAATAAACCAACATAGGTCTTCGGCTGCAGTGCTCTGCGATCTTACGAAGGCCTTTGATTGCGTCAGCCATGATATTCTGTTAAAAATGTTAAACATCTACGGCTTCCAGGGTACCGAACTGAAATTCTTTGACTCTTACCTAAGTTCTAGCTTCCAGGTGGTGACTGTGGACGGGAGGGTGTCTCAGAGGAGACATATTTCCAATGGCGTCCCTCAGGGATCCGTTTTGGGACCCTTACTCTTTATCATTTACATTAATGATCTTATGAGTCTGGATATTACCGGCTTGTTTACAGTCTTTGCCGACGACAGCACAGTCACTTGGAGTTATGAGGACCCTGTGGTACTACACGACTTGGTCTCCACGGATCTAAAGAAAATCAAAAACTGGTGCGATTCTAATTTGCTGTCCTTGAATCTTTCCAAGGCACATACGATAACTTTTAGAAATCTCAATCATCCCGACGTCTCACTTTCGCATCATACATTGGGCTCGGTGAGCTCTTCCAAATTTCTTGGTCTTAATCTCGACTGCAGCCTAAAGTTTGACGAACATGTTCTGGCGATCAACAAAAAAATCTTGTCGGGTTGTTACAGTGTAAGAGCCATTGCATCTGAGCTGCGCAAATCAGTCGCTAGAATGACATATTTCGCTTTGGTTGAATCCCACCTGCGCTACCGTATTCCATTCTGGGGCTGCTGTAGTAATCTATTATTTCAGTCAGCCTTCGTCATGCAGAAAAGAGCTGTTCGTTTCCTTTGTGGTGTACATCCTAGAGCTCACTGCCGACCTTTGTTTATATCAAATAAAATCCTGACCTTGCATAGTCTATTCATTTTGGAAACAGTATGTTTTATCTACAAACACCTCTCACATTTCCCAAAGGGAGGTGGTCACTGTGATAGCCGGCAGTCTGCTGACTTGAAATTGCCCATCCCGCGTCTTACTCTTGTTCAGAACTCCTTGATCTACAGGGGACTTAAAATGTATAATCATATACCTATTGATATACGCGATAGCTCGAATCTAAAAAGATTCAGAGCCCGATGTAGGGTTGTTTTTTTTGAGTTTGCGTTCTTACTTCGACCATAAATTTTGACATGAAGCCTGTGTTGTAGCTTCTGTCTGTGTGTTTGTTGAGGTCATTGTGTGCGGTTTGTGGCGTTGAGGTCATTGTGGGTGTTTTGTGGCTTAGACCTGCTTTATTGTTTAAAATTTTAGCATTAGCAAATTTTATTTTGGGACAAATTAACATACCTATCTAGATGCAAGTTTGTAGCATTTAGGTAATTGTATTGTTTTATAGCTTAGATCTGTTTTATTGCTTCATATTTTAGTATTAGCAAATTTTGTTTTGAGATGAATTACAATACTTATCTAGATGTAAGTTCTACCAGCTTTGTCAATAAGAATTTTCATTTCATATGTAATTCTTGGACAATAAATCATGTTTTCAATTCAAAAAAAAAACTATCAAGTCGACGTAATATACAGAGACATGGAAAAGGCTTTTGATAGAGTTAAGCATAGTGTAATAATTAAATCCCTAAAGGATATGAATGTTACTAATAATTTAATTACGATAATTCAGTAATATCTTTCCTCTCGAAGACAGTATGTGGAGGTTCGAGGGGCTAAATCTTGTCTATATGTTAGCAGTTCCGGGGTACCCCAGGGGTCCAATCTGGGACCACTATTATTTATAATAGCAATTAATGGACTCATTCAGATGATAAAACATTCAAATGTATTGGCATTCGCCGATGATTTTAAACTGTTTTTGAGGATCTTAAATGAAAATGATTGTGAAAGATTGTAAGATGACCTAAACAGTGTGTGTGAGTGGTGTGATGAAAACGGTTTTAAATTAAATGCTAAAAAGGGTTATTGTATGACTTTTGCATTGAAAACCAAACCACTTAATCGTGCCTATAGTATGAATGACAGTGAACTTGTGAGGAGATCTCACCAGAGAGATTTGGGAATTGTTTATGATGAAACTTTATCTTTTAATAAACATATTTCTGACACCATTTCTGCTGCATTTCATTGTTCGTTCCACTAAACATTTCAGAGTGGATGTGTGTCTAAGACTATTTGATTCCCTGGTAGTGCCTACACTTGAGTATGGCAGCGTAATTTGGTCTCCTCACTACATTACTACCACTACTACCAAGTACTACATTACTTGGCTACTCTCCGGTACAGGGATATGATCACGAGAGGCTGCTTAGTGTATTTAATAGATTATCATTAGAAAAAGGAAGAATAAAAGCATGCTTACTCACTTTGTTTAAAATTTTAAAGGATAGTATAGATAGCCCTGACATTCTGACACAGCTTCCATTTGCTGCTAATAATATAAATACTCGTAGTAAAAAGGTATTCTATTTGGACTTTCCAAAAACAGAGTTATATAGAAACTCTACCATTTTCCGCATGTGTGATTATTATAATAAAATTGCAAGAGATATAGATGTGGGTTTAGTCAGTGTTGGACAATTTACAAAACGCATTGATAATAAATTACGTGGTATTTAGCATTTTTTTTTTGTATGAAACTGTATAATATGCCTATTTAAGAGTATCTGTTATTGGTTGTAATTACTGTTGATGCTTACTAAATAAATAAATAAATAAATACCTGGGAAATCGAACTTTGTAACGTTTGTTCATTAATATCATCTGCAGCTGATTGATCGATTTTTCTGTTTTCATTGGCTTCAAAACTACGTTCAGGCGAATAGAAAACATCATCCACAGTACTGGCGGTACTATTTTTGGATTGCTTGCTGATACTGTCTGTGAGATTAAGCAGGAGACTGGCATTTTTACTACTTTGTTCAGTAGAGCTGCCAGAGTATCGAAGGTCGTCGAATTTGACATGGGATTTTAGTGGTGTTCTGTAATATAAAACCAAAAAATACATAATCTAATATATAATATAATATATAAGAGCCTAACATACTTGAAATTAAAGCAATGTAATTATAGGCTCGCCACTACATTAAGGTAATACTTGAGCGAG
Source organism: Pissodes strobi (assembly GCA_016904865.1). NCBI lineage: Eukaryota > Metazoa > Arthropoda > Insecta > Coleoptera > Curculionidae > Pissodes > Pissodes strobi. Next base: position 16,728 of record MU184713.1, read on the forward strand.
TGCAGTATTAGTGCGCAGGCATCTGTAATAAAACCCCGCGTGGGCAGTGAATATTACGCAAACATCAACTCAAGCATTAAATAGGCATGCTTTGCAAGCCATTACTTCAACCATTGGATATACAAATAAATACTATCAAGGGGGTACTCTGACTTTAATTGTGATTTAGGCAATTTTAATAAGTACGTAATTTTATAAATTTTGGCTGTAGTGTCCTGGGTCTGAGTCTTATTCTTACAGTATTAATAGCATTTTTGTACTGATTACTTTCCTTGATTTGTGTATATATTATTCTGGGTTTTGATATTAAATAATTTTTATTTTGAGTCTTACCCAACAGCTTTTCTAGGTGTTAAGCCCAACCTAGAGCGCCTTATAGAGTTCTCACACTCCATTTGCAAAGAAGTATTGATGGAAGTATTCTCATCAAAGACAGAATCATCTAGAATAGTCTTCGAAACTGATTTTAGAATGCTATGAGGCAGGAAGGCTGTGACATCGTTGGGCTCTAACGATTGTCGCTTCCTTTTTATGATAGGGGTAAGCAGTTTCGATTGGATCAAACTTGAGGAAAGCTTCGTGGATTTAAATGGGCTCGTCTTGGACATCCGCGGGGAAAGCTTTAGTTTTTTGCATGGAGTTGGGCCATATTCCCCACACTCCTGACCCTGTTCATTTTGTTCAATCACCTAAAAAAATATCTTGTAAAAATATATTGTTGATCGTAGCGCACGTATATTATTACACTCATTGACTAGAACCAACCTTAGACTTTAAAAGCGGAGTTCCCACCCTAGACTCATAGTTGAGCACTCTGGGAGTTCTCAAAAAAGGCGTCTCTTCGGTAACAACGTCACAAGTAAGTCTACTATCGTCCAAAGTATTATTGAAAGTCTGTTTCGCTTTAGCTAGTGCAGCGAAAATAACACTGGATTTGTAATGAATTTGGTCTTTAGCATTGTGAACAAAGACGGAGAGAGGCATGGGTTTTGGCACTTCTTTCCACAGGTTCGATCTTTCTTTGCGCACTAGTTCCACCAGATTCTTGTTGACGTCGGGTAGGAGAGCCTTGAACATTTTTACTATGTTGTCTGCAGTGCTTGCGTCTCTCTGACCCATGAGGCCTAAAATTGAATGGTTAAAAAGATATCTAAAATTAATATATTCAAACTGAGACTAAAGGAATGTACAATACCAGGGAAATTATGAAAGGTACTAGATAAACATACAGATATATATTTAGGTCAATTATCAGTATTATCACTGCATACGTGGCCCAAAAAAACTATCTACTTTACTGGCTTTGATGATTGGAGCAAATCTGACTTTTATCCGATTATACCCTAATAGGATTATTTCATATTTCATTACATACCTTGAGTATCAGGTTGCCTCCTCTTCGTTAAAGAGTATGTGTCAAACGCCTCCAAAAACCTCGACCTCAGTAAATAATAAAATACCTTCAGATCCTCGCATCTAGGGTTCCGTGTGTTCTGAAGATATTTAAAAAAGACCTTTTCTTCATCAGTGTCCAATCGCCGGTATAACAATGTATGGAGCAGTTCGTTCCTGTTGCACTCATTGAAGATGTGTGTCAGCAAGGCATATTCAGTGGGCGCTAATGAAACAAAATTAAAAATAAATCATTTATTTATATAGGGATAACATAGACAAAACATATAATTTTAAAAAATAAATATATATATATGATATATACCTTTATGTTGTAGTCTGAATTTAAAAGCTTCATCTAACATGTTCTTAGAGATCATGAGACTTATAACTGTGAAAAGGTCCTTTTCATCTTCTATTGAAGGCTTTCGTATCTACAGAAAACAACACATATAAACCTTATAAAAGTTTACTATAAACAATTATAGCAAGGCAATATTTTAGAAAATGGCAAAAAGCCAACAGAATTCAATGCCTTGGAAAAAATCCGAAGCATTGAATTATAATATATACTCTTTAGATATTATATATGGACAGATTGGAGTACAAAAATTATTGAAAATTCATAAAAAAACTCATGTTCCGTTTTTAAACGTGGGCATGATTCTGTTTCTCCTATATACATCTAAACGTGTTCCGTCTGATTCAACAATTTCATATAGATGAGTGTTAAGTTTAAGGATATTATTGGTAAAGGTCTTGTTAAGCAAGATTCTATTTTGGGTCTGCGATGGTTGTTTTGATCATGTGTTGGTTAACCTAGAGTTGTCACCAAAAATTAATACAATTTTACAGAAAACCGAATATTTCCGAATAAAATAAACTCTATTACCGTCAAAAACCTCTTGTCAACATAAAGGCAAATAATGCATCTCAATAATAGAGAAGCGACCAAGACAGACATCGAACAAAACGTCAACCCAGCTGAAATAAACATAAACAAAATCAGGTTAGCAGCAAATGGATAGTCGTATCGAGTACGAAAATGACGGGTCTAAGGGCAATTCTGCCCCTACTGGTCAAACATGAGAATCAGATATCCGAATTTATCCTACAAACGGCAAGTATTGTTTTTAAAAACATAAGAATAGCATAGCATAGCATATTTATTTCTTTATAAGTTACATTAGTTCCTTAACTAACTACCAGCTACAGTACCGTCGGGTTTAGTTGAAGCCAGTGCTTCACCCGCTACGGCGTTAACCCTGCACAGCAAGGGACTCAGCCTAGGCTAGGATTAATCGTTAATCCAGGCCAATATATCAGTATACTTGGGCATACCCTTCAAACGTATTGCATATTCGTTACCCACAGAATGACTGAGTAGTCTTGAATTCATGTTAAAAGGTGAGTACTATTTACAGGTAAAAGAGAATCAAAAACCCTGCTTTGGAATGACAAGCACAACATTTATATAATATTTACATATTTACAGTAGGCCGAAGGTGAGCGTTCCCACTCTCCGGTTTGCATGTTTAGCGGAGGAAGCTCCTCCCCCCGCATTCAAGTAAGTGATTTTCAGTATGAAACTAAAAGTGAAACTTATCAATTCCATTGTTGAAAAATTGCAGTGTAGCTTGAAATATCGCATTTTTATTGCCTTCGCAGGCAAAGTCTTCAAGTGCTAGGAGAAGTTGTTCGATATTAACTAGAGAATTCATTTGATCTGTTACTGTTTGCAATCTAGTGAATGAATTGACTATAGGGTTATCTAATATTGACCTAGATTCGTTATTCCTTACATTACTATCAATATTTACATGTCTTTCAGTATTCACACGGGCATTATCACGCACCTGCACGTTTTCACATTCATTTACACTCTTTTTGCTCTGGGTCTTTAGAGGGGGGAAGTTTCTGTTAAAGTCTCTACCGGTTGTTACTGCACGCTGCTTTTGCCACGCTGGTCTCTCAGGAAGGGGCGCTGGTTTGAAGTTCCGCTACTGGTTGGGTTGTTGACTCGGTCGTGTCAGCTGCGAGGCTTTAAACAAGTACACCGGGCACTCCGGGTCGGTTGATCGGTGTTCTCCATTGCAATCTGCACATCTCATGGCATCTACATTATATTCAGTTATCTGGTGGCTGCCCGCGCATTTTGAGCAGCGCCAAACCCGCTGACAATATGTCAGAGCATGGCCATGTCCCTGGCATCTTTTGCATTGAGTAATTAATTTATCGTTAGTTCTGTATGCCCAACTGATAACTACACTCATTAGGTGTTTGCAGTGCTGGTTCAAGTACGTAAGTGTAATATTTCCATCTGTAACCACTAGGAAAAGCGGCGATCTTGTTTTACGCATTTGATAGACTTCTTTAGTTTTTAGTTCGTATTCGTCAATGAGGGCGTTTCTCACCTCTTGCGGTAAGATCCCGCCATCCAAGCCCCGCAGGACGAAGGCGTGGGTTTTGGTTAGCTTATCCGCGTAAGAGTGGAATTCCATGTTCTAGTTTTCGAAGATGCGTTTTAGGTTCGCCCAATCTTTGGTCTCGGTACACCAGACTGTTGTCGAATTTTTGGTGTATTTGACTTTGAAATCGCGGACATTAGCCGCTCTCAAGTTGGCCAGTAATTCCTGGTGGCTTTTACCACCACCCTTGATAACTATGGGTGGCGGCGGTGCAGGCTTAGTTTTTAGCGTGCTTTTAGGTCTAGGCTGAACTCGTCTAGGCCTGCTGAGTTGGGATATTCTTCTCTAATGAGACATCCATGATGCTATCTTCTTCTGTATCGTAGAGTGGCTCAAAGCGATTGCTCGTCTTGATGCCTCCCATATCTAGTTCTACTTCCTTTATGTTCTTTCGAAACTTTAAGGTCTTAAAGGGGTCCTTTTTAGGGAAGCAGGGTCTACTGCCAGGAGCCCAGAAGTAAGGGGAGGAGCCGACTTCGCCTCAGTGGGCGGAGCCACGTTGACTACCGGCGGTACGTCGTCAGGTGTAGCTCTGTTGTCTATATGTAAAGTTAAAATAGTTATGTACAGAAAAAATTAAAATATTCATCATGATTATAAAAGGCATTTTATAGTAAAATTGTCTTTAAAACATCTTTAAACTTATTTAATGGCAACTCCTTAATATTATTTGGTAAAACGTTAAAATATTTAATTGCCCAGTATCCTGGGCCACTTTGACATCTCTTTACGCGCCAATATGCTGGTATCAACATAGCCCTATTTCTCGTCCGGTAATTATGCATATCTTTATGAGTGGCAAACAAATGAATATTCCTCACACTATACAAAAGATTTTCCAAGATGTATAGGGAAGGCAAGGTAAGTATTCGCAGTTTTTAAACTGGTCCCTGCAGTCATCTCTATATCCCAGACCACTGACCCATATCTAGTTCTACTTCCTTTATGTTCTTTCTAAACTTTAAGGTCTTAAAGGGCACCTTAAAGGGGTCCTTTTTAGGGAAGCAGGGTCTACTGCCAGGAGCCCAGAAGTAAGGGGAGGAGCCGACTTCGCGTCAGTGGGCGGAGCCACGTTGACTACCGGCGGTACGTCGTCAGGTGTAGCTCTGTTGTCTAACGACGCAGTTTCCAGGTTCGCTGTGGTCAAGTGTGTTGCTGACGGGGCCCTTTTGCTCTTTTGACCACAGTCAATCTTCGATTTTAATTCATTTTTTCGGTTTTTGATCCTCTTGGGATGCGATTTCGCTATATGATCTAGCCCCCTGAAAAATGCTTCTTCAAGCTAGTTATGAGCCGCGTTTTCATTTAAGAGAACCGAAAGCCAATGCCGGAATTTGAGGCATCTAGGAAATTCCTGATGGTTCTTTACCAGCTTATTAATTTATTGAAGCGTCTTCGCACGATCGCTTACGTCGGAGTCGTCCCGAGAGATCTCAGAGATCGTCTCCCGCCTCAGACATTTCGGTCAATGACCGGGGATCCGTCCCCGGAAACTGCAAATTATAAGATTTCTTTGTTCACAAACCCAAGCACAACCATGAAAAATACACCTTAGAAAGATGATTTAGACTTGTCGAGCTTAAATACCACGAAATACGGTCTAAAGTCGCGTGCGGGCTCAGGTAACTGGAGACCCCGCGAAATCCAGTCTGCTCTGTAAGACGGTCCAAAGCAGAGAGCATAAGAATGAAATTGTCGTAAGTAATTCTTTTAACACTTACACCTTTCGGCTGCCCATTCCACACACTGAGCAGGTGAAAAATTATTTTTTCTCCGATTGACAGCAAATATTAATTTTGCAGACACATATCAATCACCAAAGTATTACTTTTCCTGCCTTGGCAGCAAAGTGAGTACTTTGCTGCCTAGGCAGCAAAATGATTAGTCTCCATGGGAATAAAACGTTTGACATAAGTTGTCAAACTATAATTATTATGAACATATATATTTCCATAGCAACAAACCATTCCAACAATTGCGATTTCTATCAAATTTTAATTTATCATTACAGGAAAAATAAAAAGATTGTGGGAATTGTATATTCCGTCTAGAAAGTATCCGGAATTTTTTATTTTTCCTAATTTTAATATATGTCTTTTTCGTAACATTCTAAGACAAACGTAATGCGTCAAGTACGTTCTCCGGATATTAAGCTGCGGTCAAAATAGCATGGCAACACTATCTACCAAACATTGTTGATTGTAAGCAGGCTTAAGATTTGTGAAATAATGTCGAAAGTAGAAAAAAGACGAGAGGTAGAATCTTTGTATAGAAAAGGCGTTCGAACGTTATAAAATTAGCGTAATTGAGTGGACTCGAAAAAAGCTGAGTATATGAGACAATAAAGATGATAAAAAACGTACAGATATGAGTCCTAGACCAGTTTCGAAGAGACCTCGTAGGATTTGCGGAAACATTTAAAACGCTCTAGCGGCCTTGAGACTAAAAAATCCTTCCAATGGTACTGATTTTGTGAACGTTTTCAAGAAGATAATTTCAGCAACAGTTAGTACTACACCTCTCTGTATACTTGATGGTACCGATAACAGGGCAAAGTATTGTGCCATTTAGAAGGGTTTCCAGAAGGAAACGGTTTATGTTTCCAGAGGGGTGGCATATTCAGCAGTATAATGCACGATGCCATACTTCTGTCTATATTCAAGCTTGAATGCAAGAACACCAATTGGCAACAAATTAATAGCAGCAGCTTCATCCGATCTGAGTCCCAGTGAAAACACATTATGGGGACTAACAAACATTGAAGTGGAACGAGTAACGCCACAAAGTAACACATATTTGGTTCGGTCATTTTTACACCTGGACCACCATCATCGAACATTATGACGGTCATCTAGTTTCGGGTGTATCTTCACTATACGCGAAGCGTTTAGGGATAAATGGAGGTTGTATATGTAAATGAGATGAATTATTTGTTGTAATTTTATAATGCAAGTAATAAAAATTTAAACCGAAAAATTTTAATTGTATTTTCTTTTTTCCGGATACTTTCTGGACAGACTATAATAATTTGCAAATATACAATATACATATATCATTATAAACAATCGGAGAAAAAATTATATGTTCAACTCGCTACGCTGGACTATGAACTATCAGCCGCGGCAGTCAATCTACTAGTTTGCTGCCTAATAAAACAAATAACTATTATTTATATGGGGAAAAAATATTTAATCATCTACCTCTTGAAATTAGGACTATAAAATGTGTAATTAGGTTCAAAAAGGCTGTAAAAAATTGCTAGCCACTAAAGCATACTACTCTCTTGATGAATATTTCAATTATGTATTTCCATAAGTTCTCTCTGATATATTGTTAATATATATTTTAACTCAAGTAATTTTTGTATATTTTATATTTAATTTTGCCTTGTTTTGTTCGTATATTTTAATTTTACAGGGCTTTGTCAACAACTAATGTTATGATAATAAAGCTATTTTTGCTTTAGGACGGCTCTCCTGGGATATGTTGACGGGTTGGAGCCCTATGCAGTTGTCAAGTTTCTTTCACCATCTCAAGGTTAGGGAATAATGCACTTTTAGTGTTTAAAAGATTAGTGTTTATAAATGTAATTTCTCTGTTTCTAATTTTCGATAGTGTGTTTTGTAACAGTTCGATTTTGCCAATTTTAAAATTTCATTTCTATGCCGCATTTAGGGAAAAAATTATGCTGTATTTTGCACTCATCGGTTTATTAATTCTGAATTTAATAATTCGCTTGATATTGCCTCTTTTCTCAATGTAAAAATTAACTATATTTTAAGTATAGGTTAGCTATATATTTGTATTCCGTTCTGATTATTTATTTTAGTTTATAAGCTAAAGCGATGTATGTACCTTATTATTAAGTTAACTTGGCATGATTTGCATTATATTATCGTAAACAGCCAGCGAGTCGATTTACATTTCTAAAGAATTCTGTTAGCCTGCAAATACGCTGCATTTGACTTATTGAACCATAATTTAATTTCAGTTTGAATATTCTATTACCTTTTGAGAACCCTAGGTTGATGTTCCGGAGATCGTTTTTGGACCTCTGCTTTAAATATATTTCTCGTTTGGTACGGCCGACTAGTTTTTGTGTGGTTCATGCCAAATAATAGGAATGGGCTAGGTATCGCGCGTTTTTCATTATCGATTTAGATTTTTGAAGGTTTATCATTCCTGTTAGAGCATTTCCTAGCCTTTCTGCAAGAATGTAATTTTAGCTCACTATTCGTGGCTTCCGCCTTCATTTATCATCATAATAAGCGAGAATTAAGGCGTTTATTTTCTTAGAATTATTCCTTGTATCGAATCACTCGTCAAGTTTTCAGCCCATTACTACTTATGTCGCAGTGTTTAATTTAAGGCAAATTGACGGAAGACGGAACGTTGTAGAGGTCTTTTCTAGTTTGCTCGCCTGGGGAACGTTTGCCAGTATAGCGAGAAACTGCACGTTTTGCGTATTGTGATATAACACAACCCTTTTGATAAAGGATTTATCGTGCGTTTCTGTTTGTGTTTTAACACGACCGATTATTCGGGCTCTACAAGCTGTACTAGGTACATTTTCTCTGGATTCCTTTTTCTGTGGCCTATGAAGCACTTGACCGCCACGTTGCTAATTTTTTTTTTCTTTCCATTATTTATAGCGACTTCCACGTTCGTCCCATAATTTTTATTTTAATGCAACTTTAATTTTGATCATATGGGGAAGTTTATATATTCTTTTAGGGGTGATTCATACCTATCTTTTTATATTCAAGTTACCTGAACCTTAATATCTCTTTTATTTGCTTTATTGCACTGCAAGTCCATGGTTTTTTTTTGTCTGGGAAAATTTATTTTATAAAGAAGATGTATTTATGCAAAGAGGGAGGGGGTCTATGATTTTTATTAAAGTAAGGGGGCTTCATTTAATGCGTACTGGATTATTTCAGGGTTCTTCTGCTGGGCAGAAGTTTACTTGATGAACCAATTTCTTCTGCTGGGCCAGAACTTTAGTTAAAGAATTGCAACTTTTTCTCTGAAAGGCCGGAAGCAGGTCCACAACCTTTTTTTCCCTGGAAGGCTGACCAAAGGCCTTAACTGCTGGTTCTCGCACTAGAGGCCATCGACAGAGTTCGACGACGGGATTTGGGTATAAGTTTTGTGTCTTATGTTTACTCTTCGTTTGCTTTTATTGATATAAATCAAACATTGAATTGAGGTAGCTCATTGATTTTAATTAATTTAAATTTACATTTATTCACTGGTTTATCGGACCAGTTAATCTAATTGCTTTGAGTTGTTTTCTCATTTTAAAAGTTAAGTGCTGGCTGGATAATTTCATTCTTTTCATTAATTAGTCGGCAGATATAACCGCTCTGAATTTTATCTTTTTATCATATGAATCAAGCTAACCATAGTTTTAATCTGATCTGGTGCTTTTATTAACTTCTCAAGTTTTTTTTTTGATCTAATCATTGTGTCCGCTCATTGCGGCATATTATCACCATCAGTGATTAGCGCACGCATACCTAGTTGTAAGAAGCTTAGTCTGCGTCAAGTGATCACTTTGATAAGTAGTGTTTAGTGCATTTAGTGATAAGGCATATAGAACCGAGGTTTTCCACCTGAATTGGTCTCTGTACGTACAATCTTCATATTGTACTCTGTTTATTTTATTAATTACTTTAAGTCATTTAACATTCTTTTGTCTACTCAACCACATTTTACTATAACCATTTTCTCGAGATAGATTGTTGCTGTTTTTGCAAAAAAAAAAGGATTTAGTAGCAAATATAGTGTCCATTAAATTTTTAGATTGTGTTTTCTTGATAGATTAAGTTGGTTGATTATAGTGCCCTAATTATTCTCATTTTCTTGAAAGTTTGAAATTAAGTACTAAGAACCGGTTAATTTTATGAGCGAATCTAGCCACTCGGTACAACACCTGCCGAGCTTTTTCCGTTTAGCTGGCTAGAACGGGTGGCGCTCAAACGACCCCACGACAGGGGCCGGGCTTTGTAACGCCGAACGCGACTCTCCGGGGCTAGGTTCATTTTTTTTTATTAATTGGGGGGAAAAAAATCTGGGTTTATTCAGAAAAAAAACGTGTTGCAGTTTTATACTTTGAATGTATCAAAAATGTGATATATTTTTTCCATTGTATAGGTTATAGATTAGTATTTAAGTACACTTGTGACGCCATACATTTAAATGCACTTCTTTTATGATGTACCTTTATAAATAAAGAGATTTTTAACTTTGGCTTTTAGATTTTGGATTGTTAGTTTAGTTGTTATTTGGATTGGTAATAAAATCACACCAAATAAAAAAGTGGCAGTAAATTCGCACGGCCGAATCACCTGGTGGTTCAAGCACAAAAAGTGACTCGCCTCTAGCGATCAGGGTTATAAACCATACTGACAGTTGGGCGGGACTTAGAGCGTTTGTCTACTATTTTAAAATGTCTAGTATTTAACTCACGCATGGCCCTGCGCTCGCTTCGCTCGCCCCGGGGGTGCAACTAAGCAAAACTAACCTATTCTAACTTTGGTCGGGATTGATATGCATGTATTTTTCCATATGGTTGTTCGTAAGGCTCCTGCCTTGTTTACCTGGTGTCCCGTACGCCATTCTTGAGTTCACCATATGATGATATTGTTATCCCCAGATAATTGAATTCGAAAACCTGGTCTATTGTTTTGTTGTTTAGTTCTAGTTTGCATCTGCGTGGTTCCCTGGCGATCACCATGCTTTTTGTTTTGGCGGTTGATATTTCCCTGCTACCTTTTTCGGCCTCTTTCTTAAATGCCTGTAAGAGCCATTGCAGTCTATCTTCCGTGTCCGCGAATATCGTTACGTCGTCTGCGTAATATATTATCTTAAGTTGTTGGTTTCCCACCTTGTATTCCTGGTCTACCTTGCGGACTTGCTCTACTATTCTGTCCATTGTGACGTTAAACAGTAGTGGACTGAGACTGTCTCATGGTCGTATCCCTGTGCTTTGCTCTATTATTTTCTGATGTTGTTAATTTTGTATGTATTGTTGTGGTGTTGTTTGTGTTGAGCTCTCTAACCGTCTCCGTGATTCTTGGGGGTATTCCCCTGCAGTCCAGCTCGTTCCTAACGTCCTCCAGCCTTATCCTGTCGAACGCTTTCGTCAAATCTATAAAGCACATGTATGCTGGTTTGTTATACTCTATTGCCTTCTCTACAACCTGCCTGACAACGAACACTGCGTCAATCGTCGAACGGTTTTTCCGAAAACCTTGCTGCTCCTCGCTTATTGTGGTGTAACTGAGAATGCGCTGCTGCAGCATACGGGTGGATAATTTCACGGTCGTGTCTTGAAGCGATATTCCTCGATAGTTCGCCAGATCTGAGGTTTTCCCCAAAGAATCAACAGGACAATTCCCGCACTAAGAGAGATATTCTTCAGAGCATCGATCCTGCAGCGAAAAGTATTTCATTTACGAACGTTAAGACGGTATCGAATGGTGGGTTAATTCTGAGCACCTCGTCGAGCAGCACCAGTAAGTTTAAGGAGTTAGCTTCGGATAAGCTGTCTGACGACTATGAGGTTCGAGAGTTACGCGGAGTCCATCCGGCTGTAAGAATTGTTGGACTGTCACAGGAATACGATGAAAAGACTTTAATAAATTTTATTACGCAAAATGATGCGATTTTTTTTTACCCGAGGACTCTCACCATCCTGCTTGCTGTTATCGTATAATTTGTGCCACCAGAGGGGATTAGCTAAACAAGCAACAAATATTTTTTATAATTTTAAAAAAGCTGACTTTTTGGGCCTATATCAGTGCATGTGTAATATTAATTGGGATTTCTTATACCGATTCACTGACATTAATATAGTTTGTAACATGTTTTACACGGAAATATACACTGCTCTGGATAAATATGTACCAAAAACTTTAAAGCACAAAAGGATCTATCCTCATTGGGTTACATCTAACATAATAAATAACATTAAAAAAAAAGTTTAGAGCTCGGAAAAAATATAAAAAGTCAAATAGAGATGAAGATTACTTATTGTTTCATTAATTAAGAAGACAAATTAAGTTTGATGTGAGGGTTGCATATCAAAATTACTGCGCGACTACTGAAAATAGCATCGCCTTTAATCCGTCAAACTTCTGGCAGCTAATAAACGTAAAAAGAATTGAAAGAACCTGAATCCGTGAAACGGGGTGAAAAAGTATTTAAAAACCATACAGACATGGCAAATGCGATTGCAAAATTTTTTCCAGACTCGTACATTGTGTCTGCAACAAATACTGTTTGTGACAGTGCGGCAAGTGCTGTCACACATTCTATTGAAATTACTGATGTGGATGAAAACAAAGTACTGGATTGCTTGAGGAAAATGAAATCGAAAGGAGTAGTAGACCCAGATAAAATTCCATCGTTCTTTCTCCGTGACTGTGCATGTGTGTTAGCCAAACCTCTTTCCATTCTTTTTAATATGTCTCTGCAGAATTCAATATTTCCAGATGAATGGAAAATGTTAAAAGTTATTCCTGTATTTAAAAAGGGAGAAAGCCAATGTATCGAAAATTTCAGACCGGTTTTCTCCAAATGTTTTGAAATGTTTCTTCATGAACACTTGTTTTTCCAATTAAAGAACCAATTTATTGATTGTCAGCATGGCTTTGTGATGGGTAGATCAACAGTTTCTAATATTTTCTGTTTTACGCAGTTTATTGCTGAAGCCATGGATAACCTCTATCAAGTAGACACATTATATACGGACTTTTCCAAAGCGTTCGACCGCCTAGACCACAGCATTTTACTTGGTTGGTGAACTCAGTTCTCTTGGATTGTCAGACAAATTAGTTTTGTATTTTAAATCATATCTTTGCAATAGGCAACAGGTAATGGAATGTGGTGGTCAGTCGTCTGCGCCTTTTTATGTATCATCAGGGGTCCCTCAAGGGTCTATCTTGGTCCCTTTGTTGTTTAATATTTTTATAAACAGCATTGCCGGTAACAGTAAAATGTTTCTGTATGCAGATGATGCAAAAATATTTGCATGTATTCAGAATTTGGATGATTGTGGTGTGCTGCAGGTGGCGTTGGATAGGTTGACGGAATGGTGTAAGAAATATAGGCTATCTCTAAATGTTAGTAAATGTAACGTAATGACCTTTACATTAAAAGAAAATAACGTGCTGTATGAGTATAAGATTGATCGATGGGGTGACTATTCCTCGGGTGGAGAGCTTTGGAGACTTGGGAATAGTGTTTGATAGCAAGCTCTCATTTAAATAATCTTGTGGCCGAGTGTTTCAGGTCCCTTGATTTTATTATAAGAAATTCTAAGTTCTTTTTCAGGCCAGATACACTTAAATTACTCTACTACGCATTTGTACGATCTAAACTTGAGTACGCTTCTACAATATGGTCACCATATTGTCAATTCATATTGATAATTTGGAGCGAGTTCAACGCCGCTATCTAAAGTATTTAAATTTTCGGAACTGACGGTGAAAATCGTGAAATATTCAAATTCATATATTTCATGTTATAAACGACAAAAAGTCATGTACATACGTCAAAAAAGGTAGTCATATACAATATCAAAAAAAAATTAAGAATAAAACTAAAAGTAATAATTAATACGACACTCACACAGATTAAAATTTCTTACTTAAAAATATACAATATACGACTTAATTAAAATACAATTTAAAAATATAATTTAGGTCACCAATTTAAAAAGCTAAAATTTTCAGATACTTGATTTATGTAAAGTTAAAATAGTTATGAACAGAAAAAATTAAAATATTCATCATGATTATAAAATGCATTTTCTAGTAAAATTGTCTTTAAAACATCTTTAAACTTATTTAATGGCAACTCCTTAATATTATTTGGTAAAATGTTAAAATATTTAATTGCCCAGTATCCTGGGCCACTTTGACATCTCTTTACGCGCCAATATGCTGGTATCAACTTAGCCCTATTTCTCGTCCGGTAATTATGCATATCTTTATGAGTGGCAAACAAATGAATATTCCTCACACTATACAAAAGATTTTCCAAGATGTATAGGGAAGGCAAGGTAAGTATTCGCAGTTTTTTAAACTGGTCCCTGCAATCATCTCTATATCCCAGACCACTGACAATTCTAACAGCTTTCCTCAAGCCAAATAGATGTTGGGTATTTGGAGCATGGCATAGAATAGCTGTGAGTGGAAAATGGTAAAATAGGCTGACCTCAATGCTTGATCAGAAACATTTTCAGAGAGACGACGAAGTAAAAAAAGCTAGAGATTCTAGATGCACATTCCACTGTGCTTTCTGATCTATGTGAACTCCAAGAAACTTGGTTTGATGAACAGGGTTATCCACAGCTCACAGATCTCCCAGAGTGAACATCATTCTTTCAGTCTTTCCCTGGTTCAAAAGCAGTTTGTTTGAAATAAACCAGCCTTCAACTGTGCATCCCTAGAGCCCTGCAAGGAAGCCTCCAGAGTTCCACCAACAACAGAGATGGTAGTGTCATCTGCAAAGAGGGTATACGTTGAGTTCGAATCTACTAAAGGCAGGTCATTTACATAAATGAGAAAAAGAATTGGGCCCAGAATGGAACCCTGAGGCACCCCAATTGTTATTTCCCTCTCAGCAGACAACACCCCACCATACCGAACAGCTTGGTGTTTCTCTGTTAAATATGATCTTAGCAGTTGGACACTGTCCTCCTGAAAACCCTAGGCTTTGATCTTCTCCAACAGGACTCCATGGTCAACACAATCAAAGGCCTTACTGAGATTACAGAAGAGAACTGCATCACAATCCCGCTCATCAAATGCATTCATTATATCTGAAACAAGATTCAGGATGCCAAGAGTCGTATTCCTGCCTTTGCGGAAACCAAACTGCTCACTCGCAAGAAGATTATGCCCCTCAAAAAAATGCAGCAATTGTTCAGCTATGACCTTTTCAAATATTTTTGATAATATGGGCAATAGAGATATTGGTCTGTAATTTTCAGCCTTTTTAAATAATGGAACTACAAGAGCCCTTTTCATACATTTGGGAAAGGTTTTTTGTTTAATACATAAGTTGACAATCTTTGTGAGGGGCACCAGAATCAGATTCAAAACCGACTGTATGACCCTGACGTTAAACCCATATACAGGGTGTCCGGAAATAGCATCGCCAAATTACAGAGGGTGATTCTACATAAGAAAACATGAACATTTTTTCATATGAACATGGGTCCGAAAATGCATAGTTTCCAAGATCAAACTTTTTATAAAAAATCAGTTTTTTGTTAATATCTTAAATATGATTTTACTGATTTTGTTGAAATTTGGCAGGGTTATCTGTAGTAATAGGGAGATCATTTAGCCTTAGTTAGATTAAAAATATAAAGTCCAGTGGCGTCCCGGAGGGTATCATACCGAATATTATTGACAAAAAAAAAGAGTTCGCCGCTGACTTTTTCAAACACTTTATTTTTTCGTATTAAGCAACTAAAAATACAATATTTTTGATTCTCGAATTGTTTTCGTATCTTGCGTCGTTTTCGATAAAACAAGTAAAAACCGGATTATTACATTTCCAAACTTTTTTGATAAAATCGATATTTTTATTTATATCTTAAATATGCATTTACCGATTTTGTTGAAATTTAATAGGGTTATCTGTAGTAATAGGCGGCTCATTTAGCCTTTATTAGATTAAAAATATAATGTCCAGTGGCGTCCCGGGGGCATCATACCGAATATTATTGACATAGAAATGTGCGCCACTGACTCTTTTAAACATTTTATATTTTTTTCGTATTAAGCAACTAAAAATGCAACATTTTTGTTTCTCAATTTGTTTTCGTATCTTGCTTCGTTTTCGAGAAAAAAAATAAAACCTGTTTATTACAGCGTTTGATGTAGAATTTGGTGCCCTAAAGAAATGTAATAAACTGGTTTTTATTTTTTTTTCTCGAAAACGAAGCAAGATACGAAAACAATTCAAGAATCAAAAATGTTGTATTTTGAGCTGCTTAATACGAAAAAAATTTAAAATGTTTAAAAGAGTCAGTGGCGCACATTTCTTTGTCAATAATATTCGGTATGATGCCCCCGGGACGCCACGGGACATTATATTTTTAATCTAGTAAAGGCTAAATGAGCCGCCTATTACTACAGATAACCCTATTAAATTTCAACAAAATCGGTAAACTCATATTTAAGATATAAATAAAAATATCGATTTTATCAAAAAAGTTTAGAAATGTAATAAACCGGTTTTTACTTTTATTATCGAAAACGACGCAAGATACGAAAACAACTACAACTCGAGAATCAAAAATATTGTATTTTTAGTTGCTTAATACGAAAAAAATATAAAATGTTTGAAAAAGTCAGCGGCGCACACTTTTTTGTCAATAGTATTCCGTATGATGCCCTCCGGGACGCCACTGGACTTTATATTTTTAATCTAATTAAGGCTAAATAAGCTCCTTATTACTACAGATAACCTTGCCAAATTTCAACAAAATCAGTAAAATCATACTTAAGATATTAACAAAAAACTGATTTTTTATAAAAAGTTTGACACCCTGTATCTTGGAAACTATGCATTTTCGAACCCATGTTCATATGAAAAAATGTTCATGTTTTCTTATGTAGAATCACCCTCTGTAATTTGGTAATGCTATTTCCGGACACCCTGTATGTCCCTACTGTTCTTATTTTTTAATTTTTGTATTATATGTCTAACTTTATTAAAACTTACTTCAGACACAGCATATATACAGCAAACCCACTCGGCCTGAAATCCCGTGTCGAGATAGGGGCTGCTGCGCATCTAGTTGCCATATTCTCAGACGCTCGAGCTCGAGTTTCATGTTGGCGCATAGTGCTAGAGTACAGATTCGGAGTCGGTAAATTTGTGTTTATTGCGTGAAAATTAAATATACTGAGTGGTATTCGTAGTGGAATAAGTCGCTGTATGGCAATAAAGTGTACAAACAACTCAAAAAAACTGTAATTTTAGGTTCCCCCTAGATGTGAGAAGGTATGTAGTTACAGATTTTTATCGAAATAACAATATAAAGTATTTATAATGAAAATTAAAAATAACAATAGTGACTTAGATAGCAAAACCAGTAGGTAGATTAATTATGCTAGTGTCTAGGTTCTGTTTGTCATACCTATTATGAAATTTTGTAGTAAGTGATATAATTTCACATTTTGTCGAATTTAAATATAAATAAATTTGGAGCAAAAAAAGAATGAAACATTATGATTATCATGAACTAATTCTACGTAAGACTTTCATTTCGTTTAAGAAACCATATATTAAATGGTTCATTTTTATATCTAAAGGAAATTAATTTTATTTTTACAGAGCACAATTTTGGGTGCAAGCAAATGTTTATAAAACATACATTTGGAGATATTTTTCATTGATGGGTCGTAAAAAATATACTGTACATATCGCCCTCGGATGATTGAACACTCCGCCTACGGAGTCGTGCCCAAACTTTCATCCTCGTGCGATATGGTCAACCCTTGTTGCGCAATTTACTATTTTGTACAGGATTTTTCCTTATAATTTGCCACCCCTTTAGAAACTCTATTTAAAGATACTCAGAATGCTCTATATATTATTACAGTTTTAAAACCTCCTTAGCACTCACTTTTTAAAAATATATAATTTACCTATATTTGGACTAGCAGTTTTTCAGTCATTTCACTTTAAGTCACTTAGTTGTTTAAAGTGAAATCATTGAAAAACTGCTAGTCCAAACTATATATTTTTAAAAAGCCGAAACTAAGTAGGTTTTAAAACTATAATAATATATAGGGCATTCTGTTGAAAAAAATAAAAAAATTCTACATTTTCTTGTTTTCAGACAGTCATTTGCTCTTTGCTTAGTTTCTTTAAAGTTTTTAGGAAAAATCTTTGAACTTTTATTTTATTTATCTTGATAACATTTTGATTCTCTGTAACTTTTTTGACTTTAAAGATATCAAGGTAAACAAAAAAGCAAAATGTAGGGTTGATAGCCAAGTTTTTTCTAAGTTACATATAAAACAAAACACTAACCATTTTCTGACATACAAACCTAATCTATATATTTTTTTAAATGGAACACCCTGTATATTGCTACATTTTTGGACTCTCTAGAGAAATCTTAACACATTTCTTATATAATATTCTATACCTATCTTTAGGTGTTTACGAAATATTGACAATTGACAGTCGGGCATTTTGACATTTTGGCAGATTTTAAAACTGCACGAGAGCAAAGAAAATGGTTTGCACATTCCTATCTTAGGTTTTCATGAGCTATCGAATGACCATAAATTTGAATTTAACCCGCGGATATAATTAACCGAAACCTTTAAACCTCCAGTCAAATTCAAAGTCACTGTCATTCGATAGCTTATGAAAACCTAAGTTAGAAATGTGCCATTACCGTTTTCTTTGATCTCGTGAGGATTTTATAACATGTAAAAATGTCAAAATGCCCGACTTTCAACTGTCAATATTTCGTAACCCGCTAAACATAGGTATAGGATATTATACACGAAATATGTTTATATGTACAGGGTGATCCCCTATAATGTCGCCCCCATTTAAATTTTTTATTTAAAGTGTCCCAAAAAAAATAAAAGTATGGTTATGTAGGCACTGAAAAATACTTTTTTTCTGCGTATAAAAAATATTGGAAAAATGATCAGTATACAGGGAAAAACAAAAAGTTATTTTTTTTTCAATGAAACACGCCCTATATATGAATTTATTTTTCGATTCCCCGTAAAATTCTAAGCATATTTTATGTATGATGTTAGTAGTTTCACAGCTATAAACAGTTAAGAATCGGTACTTTGGCTACTTTTCACCTTGGTAGCAAGAAGATAATTATTATGGAGTAAAATGAATTTCACATTCCCATCTTAACTTTCCAAGAGCTATCTGATGGTGCTAACTGATGGTACCTGCCGAGATACCAGATTTGGTACCCATGGTACCGCCTGCCAGTTAGTACCGACAGATAGCTTTTGAAAAGTTAAGATAGGAATGTGAAATTCATTTTACTCCATCTCTAATGATCTGCTTGCTACCAAGGTGAAAAGTAGCCAAAGTACCGATTTTCAACTGTTTATAGCTGTGAAACTACTAACTCTAGAGGTATAACACCGTACATAAAATATGCTTAGAATTTTACGAGGAATCGAAAAATAAATTCATATATAGGGTGTTCCTTTGAAAAAAAATTAACTTTTTGTTTTTCCCTGTATACTGATAATTTTTCAAATATTTTTTACATGCAGGAAAAAAGTATTTTTCAGTACCTACATAACCATACTTTGAATTTTTTTGGGACACTACTGTATGTAGTAATATACAGGGTGTTCTGTTTAAAAAATATATTGAGTAGGCTTATATGTCAGAAAATTGTTAGTGTTTTGTTTTATATGTAACTAAGAAAAAACTCTGGCTACCATCTCTACATTTTGCTTTTTTCTTTACCTTGATATCTTTAAAAACAAAAAAGATACCTACAGCGAATCAAAATGTTATCAAGATAAATGGAATACAATACAATACATGTTGACAAAGAAATTTTATACATATTATATAAAAAAGTGCCATCTATAGAATAGAAAAAATTCCTATTTCCAGACGTTTGAAGAAAAATATATTTTTCTCCTAGCGTGCGTAAAGTACTCACTTTACGCACTCTCTAAGGTTCGTAAAATTGGCCTTTTTAATGTGCAGTGCGTCAAATAACTTATTTATTTTAGTGCGTAAAATAAATCTGATATATTTTTGACATTAGGGCAGTGCGTAAAATAATATGCGACAATATACCCATTCATAAAAAAAGGGCCACTTTACACACTTGTTGCATAAATAACTATTTTTTACTACTAACATGATAAATCACCATTATTTACTCCATTCCTCAAATGAGAAGTAACATTTCTCACCCTAGGTAAATAATACTATTAAAAAAAACCTAGGTCAATAATGAAACGGAAAATGTGATTTAAGTTTCAACTTGTTAGTTTGACAACTAGTTGTCATTTCGGATTATTTGAAAAATGAGTAGAAAATGATTAATTTCAAAATCTAATCAATTCAAATAATGATAAGGATCAGTGCTATTAGTAAAAAAATTATATACAGTATGACTCACTTTTCATGACTCCCCATAGTATTCTTATTAATAATGCGGTTTTGTCAAAATTTAGATGCAAAAAAGGTACTTGTACTATGTATGTATGTATGGAGCTGTCAGGAGATAATGTTGCGATATCTGTCAGTTAGACAACTGAACTTCCAGGCTACCTGATATTTCGAACTGTTTGAAAAATAAGTAGAAAATGACTAATATGAAAATCAAATCGAATCAAATATGGTAATATATCGGTGTTAGTTGTAAAAAAAAATCTATATATACCTCGGTTGAGAAGGCCATTATTAACCTCGCACATTATATCCTTCGGCGCTACGCGCCTCAGGATATAAAAGTGCTCGGTAAATAATGGCTTACTTCTCAACCTAGGTATATAATATACTAATTTTCTACTCCTACACTTCAATTGCTTTATTAAATATTTACTGCCAGTATCATAATGACTCATTATGATATTGACGTTTCATTATGATAACCAATCAAAATGCAACACCAGAGCAATATTCGGTCAATATCAAAGATTGCCATGATCACGACATTTAATTTTGATGTTAAATGTTACTATTTTCTTAGGAAATTTTAGAAGATAAAGGACTTATTTTTATTATTAAGACTGGCCGTAGAGAAAATAAAGTACGGAATTCACATTAAATGGCTATTAAGACACTCGCATTTCGTAATTCTCATACTCGTGTATTATGTACACATAACTTTTTTTTTAAGAGACAACCAACGCGATACCAATGTACTTCATTTGAACCTTACATAATAAATTCACGTACACATGCAGAGCATTTAAAAAATGCCCAGCCTTATTTCCGAATGACAGAATTTTCTTGTAACGGTTATACGCTTGATTCTAAAGAGTTTTACAACGCTAGAATACATAGCTTCCGGCGATAAAAATGCTGACAAAAAATCAAAAGGGAACACTGATGCATTCGGCTTCACATTGTTCAACCATGTTATCACTCCGGTGTTTGTACAGAACGCTTTCCTGGTTCCCAAGAATAAATCATATATCACAACTAAATAATAAATATTTAGTTCTTTTTGTAGAAATATGTTATATTTTGTTTATAAAAAATATGCGTGCTATTTCCGCAAAAAAAAACATGCCTTACTCTAGGGACATAAAAAATGTAAAGTCCGGTCCCGTTTAATCCTTAGCGGGCCGCCATAGCCGGCCGCCGGCTGCTGCATTGGAGAGAGTTTCTATGCGCGTAAAAGTTTATTATTTTTACAACATAGGAACGAAGCGAGAGTGAGCTTGCTGTATCTTATATATGCTGTGCTTCAGAGAAAGAAAAAGTACTTGGAACAACATTGCCCTCTAAAATTTCTAGCGGGTTTGAATCTGACTCTGGCAAACCCCGCACAATTTCACTGGCAATACTCAAAAAGAAATCATTAAAACTATCAGAGTTTAGATTTTTTGCCTCTACATTTTTTGTTTCAGAATTTTTAATATTTTTATTTATAATTTGCCACATGCATTTTGCCGGGTTTGCTGAAGATTTAATGCGAGAATCATTAGCAGAAATTTTGGCATTGCAAATGGCTTTTTTATAGACAGCTTTGTATTTTTTGTAGCAATCTTTGTTTTCATCTCTACCATACTGTCTGCTAATTTCTGCCAGAAATCTCAAATGGCCCCTCATTTCCCTTAGTCCTCGATTAAACCAGGCAACACCACCCTCTGGTCTTACCGTATACCATTTCTCAGGAAAACATTCATTATATGACTCCTGGAAAATATTCATAAAACATTCACATTTCATTTCAGCACTAAGATCAGTATCATCAATAAAGCTCCATGAGTTCATTAAAAAATTGTTATGAAATAAAAATAAGCCCTTCTGAGTTATGGGTCTAAACTTGCTGAGAGTGATGAACATCCATGCTCGCACTCACAAAGACAGGTTATACACATCAAATTTTGCTACAGAGACACTCTTTTCATTCCCTAGAACATAGACGATCAGTTGCTGACCTGAAGATTCTATATAAAGTGTTGCATAGTAGTGTGGAATGTAGTGAGTTATTGGGCCGAATATGTTTTCTTGTAGCTAGGCTTTCGGCTAGTCAATCGCAATCGTTTTATAATCCTACACCGCGAACAAATGTTCGTAAATACTCGCCTTTATACAGAATGTGTGAAGGTTACAATAAACATCGCAATAAATTTGATATATTCCATTGTAGTCTGGCGCACATAAACATAAACGTATTATAGTTTGCCATTTAATGTAGGTATTGTGTTTATAATTAAGTAATTTTTAAGAATATTTTCTTATATTTTGTATAAGTTCTAGTTAACCCATTTG
The DNA here is from genome assembly GCA_016904865.1 of Pissodes strobi. Classification (NCBI taxonomy): domain Eukaryota; kingdom Metazoa; phylum Arthropoda; class Insecta; order Coleoptera; family Curculionidae; genus Pissodes; species Pissodes strobi. The sequence continues at coordinate 39,080 of MU184713.1, forward strand.
TTAATTGGTTTTTGTGACTGTAAAATGGGTTTAATCAAATAAAAGAATAAATAAAAAAAAAATAAATGTGTCAGCAAATCAAATGGATTTTCTAGGAACAGGCATCAATGACCATTTTGAACTTCCAAATCACCAAACAACAGGTTAACCAGCGTAGATTTACTAAAAATGTATCCCATCCCTTTTGCCTTCAAGCCACTTTCGAGTACCAGAGGACGTTAAAAAATATATAATTTATACTAATATTGCAATCACAACTTCTTTTACTTCTCTGAAAAGATATTTGGAGTGCATTTTACTTACCTGTAGATATAGCAGTGCCAAACTGGACTGATCTTGCAAAAGTAGTGATCTCATCATGACCGAATGGTGCCAATGCTGAAGATCTTCTGATAAAACACAGGGATCCAGGATAGTTTCCAGAGCTGTTTCGTAATCGTCATGATCCAGATGCCAGAACGCTTGAACTATCTTTATGTTGCTTTGGGTCAAGTCAAATATTTGTGGAAATTTTAGAAGAAGTTTGATGACCTACAAGTAAAAGAAAATAAGCATTTATTTATGCTTCTAAGTAGATTGATTAATAAGATTTATTGTAAATACGAAAGGAGTAATGGAAAACATATATAGGGAGATGTAATTAAGATGAGTCAATATTTTTCTATTTACTAGGCAATAAATACCGAATGTGTCAAACAATTCTAAATCCTCGAAGGTCTCAAAACTGTGTGACTGGCTAATGGTATTGCTTTTTAAGTCAATCACTTTGTATAATAGATGTATTAATTAACCCGAAATCTATTATTCGTGGAATTAAAATTTGAATTAATTATCCTCAACCAACCTTATTATGATCATCTACCGTCATGGCAATATCCAACAGTGTATAAGTTACCAAAGAATGCTTGAACACTAAATCTGGCCCATCCAAAAAATATGTTCTTAGTACGGACTGTAACGAAGGAGGAGGGTATAAGCCACTTCCACCGTCTTCTTGCCAGTGTTGTCTTAAGATTTCTGCTCCACCTAACCGAAAACAAATTATAGTAATTATTACTGCTCAATTGTATATGTTGTTTTTTGAACAAACTATTTACCTTTCAAGCTAATCCAACCCGTGAAAATTAAATAGTTTGTTCAAAAAGATAAATAAAAGCTTTTAACTGAAGATATCAAAAATTGCTTTTTAAAAATTGAATCTCAACCATTTTAGACGAAATTGTGACTTCTACTTTCACCTTCTATTTAGGAAGCTGCTCAAAGCTGAAAAATCTGGAACAATTTGCAATAGAATAAAATAAATCACATTTTTTAGGAAAAGTATGGAATTTACAAGTATCAATTTAGCAAATTTTGATTATGTCTATCACATATTAATGACAGCTTATATGTTATAACTGATGTGAAGACTATTGAGAAGGAGTACAATAATATAAATGACTCAAAAGGCTCAAATCACTTTATATGTGAAATAATTTAATCAAACTTAACTTGCGAATTATTTCAACACTCATTTAAATATGTTGTGCTAAGATTATGAGTTGCTTTTTTGCTTTAACTTGAAATTTTTTATTTACCTTTATGATTTATCAAGTTATCAATAAACAACAAACAGTCCTTCTCAACAAATGTTTCTTTACTAGCCATTTGCAGCTGAGCCCTTTTCCTGTTGTAGTACTGTGTTAAATCCTGGATCAAGTACGGGGCTCTAAGAAAACTGTCAACTGCTCCACGCGGTTGATATTCTGGCAAAAGTCCTATGTTGACCATCCAAAGAAGAACCTAGCACAGAAAATTATTGTTATCTGAAGTTTCCAGTTTAAAATTAATATTCACAATATGTAAAATCATCGTCCTGAGATCTAGGATATCTTTTACAAACAGTCTAAAAGGTTTCGGTGAAAGCTTTTTGTTACATTTGGGAGTAAAACTTATTTATATGCGCATTTATTGCGCATGATAGGAAATGAATTACAAGTTGTATAATAATGCAAGTAATAGTGTTCTGGAATCTGGAAATGGTGAGAGAGTGACCTGGAAAGGTCACGACACTTAGGCTCCATTGGACCCCCTGTGCATCCTCCCTAGGTCAACCAATCCATCTAGGCCATCGCCCAGCCTAGTGTTGTAAAAAAGACGGCGATGTTGTCCCAGGAGGCTGTTCTGAGAAAAGCCATGGTTGGCCATCGCTCTCCCGAAATGGATTCCCTTAGTTCCGAAACAGCGTCGCAATCGCAGAGCAGATGCTCTAATGTTTCGTTCTCCTATTCACAGCCTCTGCATAGAGGTGTCTCACATAATCTCATAATGTACAGATGCTTTCTTAGCTGGCAGTATCCAGTCAGAATCCCCGCCAAGAGTCGTAGGTTTTTCCTAGACATACCCAGGTATGCCTTTGCTGAAGACTCATTGGGGTAGCTTAGTAGCTCTCTGACATGTCGACAGCTAGCTGTTTCGTCCCATCTTGCCCTAACGGCTTCATGGGTGATCTTTTTTATCATATGTATCAACGTAGCGATAAGTAGGTTTGAAGGGCCAGCTCCCATAATGTTTGAACCGGCAGCCTTCCTAGACTATCTATCGGCTAATTTGCTGCCTTCACACTGTGCATGTCCTTTAATCCAGCAGAAATTCTGTTTTTGCGGCGGCACCCTCCGGTGAATTGTGGCATTCTAGTAGCGACCTGGCTGTAAGTTTATAACTTTTCACAGCCTGCTTGTCTACTGTCTATGTAGATTTTATTAGTCTTGTCCTCAGTATTCCTGCAAACAATCTCTTTTGCGGCTATGGATATAGCAACAAGTTCAGACTGAACTATGCTTGCCTGTACCTCCTTAGACCATTTTGATTTCAATTAGCAAGTTACGGGAGTAAATTCCAAGGACAACATTACTTCCATGGCTCTGGTTGGGGTTATTCTCATAGCTCTCGTTATGGTTAGACAGGCAGTTCTCTGTACCTGACTGAGCTTAAGCATTGCCGTTTTTTGTTGACTCTTGGTCCACCAAACTACGGCTCCATGGGCAATCATGGGTCTTATGATACCAGTATAGATCCACATTACGATCGCGGGTTTCATACCCCAGGTCTTTCCCACGGTCCTGCGACACTGTTCATAAGAAATGTATGCCTTCTTTAGTCTTCGTTCTAAATGAAGATTCCAGGTTAATTTAACATCGAAGGTGGCCCCCAGGTATTTAACCTTAGATGCAAAATTTAGTTGTGTGTTAAGGAGAGTCGAATGCCGTAGTGGCTACGTCCTCCTTTTTCTGGTGAGGAGCACCATCTCCGTCTTCCTGGGGTTTACAGACAGGGAGTGCTCCCTACACCACTCTTCGACTAAGCGAAGGACACTCTGCATTCGATTGCACAGAACTCATTCGAACTTTCCATTGAGCAATATAGTAAGATCGTCTGCACATGCATTGGTGTGAAATCCGTTTGAGTCGAGGCGATGCAAAAGGCTGCCGAGAACAAGGTTCCATAGCAGTGGCGAGTTCCATGAAGTGTAAGCATGTTGATTGGGATGCAGCGGTCGGTTGAACAGTACGCAGTCTCAAGTATCGGTCACACAGGCTCTCCAGAGTTTTCATAACAACAGATGTTAGGCTGATTGGTCGGTAGGCTTTGGGGACAGTGTAATCCATCCTTCCTGCTTTTGGTATGAACACCACTCTCTCTTACTTCTCTCCATGCCTTCGGGATGTAGCGCAGCGCTAGGCATGCCCAGAACACCTTTACCAAGTGCGGCAGTAGCTCGTCCAGGCCCCGTGTAGTAGGGCTGGTCGGATGCCGCCTGTACCTGGCGATTTGAAGGGTGATAACTACCCATAGTACTTTGTCTTCACTAACTATTTGGTTGGCACTTTGTCAGTCCAAATCAATAGGTTGAAAGTTTGTCTAAGTAATAAAATGTATTTTTATTAAATGTACCAAGTCTAGTACACTATAATATTTGTACCATATTGATAAAAAAAAATAAACTATGGTTATCATACTGAAAAAAAAAACAAAAAAAGGGATTTTTATGAATTGTACCAAGTCTGGTATAATATGATATTTGTACCATATTGATAAAATAGTAAAATATGGTTATCATGAAGGCTTCTAAGACAGGAAAAGCAAACCCCAAAAACCTCGCTTAGCGAATCATTCCCGCATCTACAGCACTCAAACTAACAAAACTAAGTCGAGATGGCTGACACGGGAATTTCTTCGGTGATTATCGGTGAAATCCCATCAGGATGCCTGAGATCAACTCAGATTTAAAAACCGACAACCACCTAGGAATGCTGAGTCGAAAATAACCTTCCCCTCCGAAAAACTAAAATGGAACCGCGCGCATGCGCAAACCGATAACAGTGCGCCGAAACTGTAACATCCCGGCCTTTCATAGCGGACCAATGAAAATGGATCCCTTAACATACGGCGCCGGCGCGTTAAACGACAGATGTTATGGCGAATGCGCCGGAAAAATCTATAATGTACTTAAATATCGAACTTCAACCAGAATCATACCCCCCCCCCCAGAAGAGAGGCCAATTGTTGGCATAGAAAAAACTAAAGCCAATGAAGAACTCGATATATTGAAGAAGCAAAAGTCGGACAGTATTATAGCAGTCACGTTGATGTAAAGGTAATCAAGAAAATGACAAGAATTTTCTTCGCCATGATCAAATGTGTTCCTGATACCTAACTCAGGATTTGTTTAAAGATGATGACAGACTCTATTGAATTGTAAAATATGTGATATTGTGATATAATTGCTGTGAATTTGCACATTTTCTAAAAAACTACAAATGAAATAACAATTGCAAAAGTTGTCACTGGTCATAGCGCTCAAGGTTACTGATCTAACTTTGTTATCTGATAAAATCTTGCATGCGTGATAGAAACCTAGTGATAGAAACAGGTATGCTGCTTAACTAGGACGGAGCTGTAGGGCATAAGTTCAACACTGATAGCATATTATGCTTACATTCATTGAAGACCAAAGTATGGTTTAATTTCTTTGGGTGTTCATTCTAAGACTGTAACACGGATCATGACTATAATATCAGACACAAATGAGACTGATTTATGAAAATGTAAATCTTCTTAAGTGCAAAAAAATCTACAATTAAGTGAAATTAAAGTATTTAATTGCATTCCAGTACATATTCATACTCTATCAAAAGTTGAATTGAAGCTGAAACGTAAAAAGTTCTTGGTTCACAAGGCACATTACTACGTTAGCGATTTTTTTACTGATTCAGTGGACAGTGTAGGATATTTTGAATAACTTATTGAAAAAGTGAAAACTTGAGTTATCATTGGATAAAAAAACGGTGTTAAACATTGGGAAAATTTCATAGGGAAATAAGTAGGTAGGTCCGAGTCTATTTCGGATGAGATAAAAACTTGGTTTGTTCGCACGAAAACAAAAAGCAACGTCCACATTAGCATCGGCTAGATTCGCTCACTGGAAATGTTTCTTGTTAATCCTAGAAAGGTGAAAAATAAATATTTTGAGTCTGTTCGGAGTTACATAAACTCATTGAAGGCGAGACAATCCCATTAAAGCCGAAATGAATCTATAAGAAAATATCTTCCAAAAGAATTGAATATCAAAAAGATGTTGAAAAAGTTTATATATGCAAATTATGTTTTGGGCAGGTCTGATATGTTCTTCATATGACAAGTTAATCCAGCGCTAAGAATACTGCAAACTCACAGCGAAGCTGAGAAAATTTAAATGCTTACTATGGCCAATGAATTGCATAAAAGAAAGGGTCAGAAGATTCATGACAAAAAAATTGCCCGTTTGAATACAAAAAGACAATGTAAATATTTTGCAATTGATATGGATTCCCAAAAAATGCATCACTGTCTAACAATTCTAGAAATGACGTGTACGTACCTACTACCCTAGATAATTGTTTGTATTTTCCTTTAATATTCATGTTCTGCATTCTGGAGAACCTACTGATACGGATATGGATAACGAAGGGGGTGGTGAGGCATAAATATGCCAGCCACTTGCGCACTTAGGCACTTGAGCGAGCCCATTGTGCCCCCAGAAAGGTTTTACAAATCCAGCAGTCCTACAGTATATATGTAGCTTAGTATGCGGCTTGGATCGCATCCCTTTATGTCGGCCATCGTTGGCCATTTTATCTTCAGATGAGTATATCTTTGTCTGGCGAGAGGGGGGGCAGTCGCACAGAATGTGTTCTGCCGTCTCGTCCTCCTCTAAGCATTCTCTGTATAAGGAGTCGTCAATGACACCTATCTTGTGCAGATGGTCGTTTAGTCTGCAATGACCGGTAAGTATTTCTGTCATTATTTTTAAGTTTTTCTTTGATAGTTTTAGAATGCATTTACCAGGACCTGTTAGTGTTGCTCTGGAGTGGTGAAGCCCTTCTGCCGTTTTCCACCTGGTGCTCCATTCTCGAATTACTGTTTTTTTAATTTGTATGCGAACAGTGTCCATGGTGAGTGGTAGTATTGGTTTTGGACCAATTGGTTCTTTACGGGTCGCTTCTGCTCCCTCATTACCAAGGTCTCCGTTGTGTCTCTGTTTTTTGCAGATATTTGGTTTAGTGATTTTATACACTCTTTAACCATCAAGCTTCTGGTCTCCATTTTGTTGAGTTTTTGTACAACTGTCTTGCTTCCGTGATGAACACTATATCTTTGTTTGTGATTTGCTTCTCCGTCACTTTTCGAGCCACATAGTTCAGCTTGAAATATGGTGTTGAGATTACCTAGTGGTATCTGCATTATTTGTATGTCGAGCTCGGGTATATAAAAACCTGCGCCAGCTCCTGAGGTTCTTTTTGATCCGTCCGTGTAGATGTGGATGTCATAAGTTTGTGACAGATCATTTATTGAGTCTAGTTCGATTTTGAACCGTTTGTCGAAAGTATAATTTCTGACCACAAGGTCTTTGCTCACTCTCATAGCTGGTTGTATGTGGTATGCCTCGTTTAGAGCTGTTGCGTGTCGAGGTCCCCAGCTTTTTCCCCTCCACGTACCAGTGGAGTTCAAGTGTATACTGCGGTTACTTGTGCCCCATTTCTCACGAAAATATCGAGCGGAGACAGGTTTAAAAGTACTTCCACTGCCTTGTTGGAAGTGGTATTCATCGCTCCAGTGATAGCTGTGCATGCTAATTTTTGGAAGCACATTTCTGGAGACCCTATTCTTTACATATTTCTGGAGACTATTGGAAAAAAGGTCCGAATGAAGCATTACATATACATTTTTTGCGTAATTATGTTACTGATAAAGTCAAACAATTCCACATTTTTTTGTGATGGTGCTGGTGAACAGTACAAGAATTTTGTTGCGATTAGATTCATGAAATGAAAACATGGAACGACATCAAAATAACTTTTTCGGGAACGGATCATTCATATTTAGAATGAACTGTTGAGGTCGTCACGCACGAATCCATCACGATTCTCTATAAAACAAGTCAACGAACGTACGATAAAGAACTAGAGTCCATTTCTACAAACAGTTTATGTCAAAAAACATCCCTTTTCTCCCCAAAAAAATGAAGGTTTTTTGTACAGAGGATCAATCTCGATTGATACTCTATAGACTATAGACATTCATACAACAGTTCCTGGAATCAAAGTGTAATCAAGGGAAAAATCCAACAGAAAAGTGAGTTACTGCCTACCAATTTCATTTGCCTGATGGCCTATGTAAAAGTGAGTTTGAACCTAGTTTTTGAAACCAATAAAAATTAAACAAACTAAAGACTTAATGATGCTTAAGCAAGACCAAATCAGTAGGGGCCGAGTTTTGTTAAACCTATCTTAGTACTAAATGGACATTTCTTATTTTTTCTGCATCTCTAATGTATTAAAACTTTTTTCTTTTATTGCTAGTAAAAGCAATGACTGTTCGTTTAACAGAGACTTAAATTTCAGAAAAAACACACATTGTAGTCTGATATAAATATTTTCAGTTTATTAGTGAATTGTATTGCATTTGAGTCTATGACTTTAAAATTTGATTTTCTCAGGTATTTGTCAAATGGATATACCTTGTTTTTTTCTCATACCCTTCATATTATGTTTGGATATTTTCTGTAACAACTAGTTGGACAACTGTCCTATGAAATAAGAAAAGGTCAAAAGTAATAACGTAAAGGAACAACTACTTAAACTTATTCAAATTGCTCAATATAATAGTATTGGTGATATTCAATCTCCATCATAATGAACAACCTGTATCAATAAAATATGTCAAATTACTCATGTATTATGGATACTAAAGACTTTTTTTTATTAAAAAGTGGCTGAATTGGTATAATTCACTAATGACTATGATAGTTTCATATGATTCTGCTTATCGCTATTATAAATAAACAACACAAGATAATACTAACCTCAAAATACACCACAATATTTTCAACAGACCGCTGTTCCTCCAACAATCCCTCCTTGTCCGATATGAATTTCAGAAGTTTGCTCGACACATATCGATAAAAACTGCAGATATCTCTAATCTGACTGGTACCACAGGAGATCAAAGACACAGTATTATCATCCAGTCTCAGGCCAGAGTAGTCAAAAAGAGGTACACAATATTTATCACAAGAATTTTTTAGAACTATGGCTCTTTGGAATGTCCAATTCAGGATGCCGTAGATGGTCAAACCAGACGCGTTGAAAGCGTTGTTGGCTAGTTTGGCGGTGGCTTGACACAGCCAGCCAATAAGTTTCTGTTCTAAAGCTACACTGAGCAGAATTTCCCTTTGGTAGTCCTAAAATATACATATGGAGTCTTTTACAACTACTGAACTTTGACCTTTTTTTGATTGTTTCAAATAATCGTTGCGGAAAACAAATTACAATAATTGCAAAAGTTGTCCTAGTGCTTACTGGTCACAGCATTCAAGTTACTGACTTCACCTCATGACTGTGCAGTTTAAGTATCATCAGCACAGTACAGTTCGTCATTAGAACGAATTATACTTATATAATTTTGAAAAGTTTACCTTTTCTGAATGCAAAATATCTTATGAGTTATTAATGGATTTAATGAAAAAATTAACTGAGGACACAAAAGTATATATTTTGATTTTTCAAGAATCAACTACAGACTTATACTTTAAACGTAATCTAAGCAAAAGAAACTTACAATATCCAACGAATTATTCATCGGCATATCACAGAATAAAGGAACCAGACCCAAGGCCACAATCTGGTCAGAATAGTCTTCTGGTCTAACCAAAGCCAAGTGTTGATCGTTCACTATTTTGTCTAGAAACGCTTTTTGAATTCCCTTATTGTGGATTTTATATATGGTATCCTCACCAAGGCCCCAGAGATCTAAAAATGCACAAAGTCAATTATATATATTAGAACAATCTTCTTTAGAAGCATTGTTGGTACTCAATAGAAAAACAAGTGTAAAGAATGATATATTGATTCTGAATAAACTGAAAACGTTATTGTTTGCCTACCAAATGAGAGAGATGTTGGGCAAAAATGCTCTTCCAATCTTTGAATTCCCATGAACTGACTGAGTGATTTTTGATTCATTTTCACGTCTAATAGGTGTTCAGCCAGACTATTTTTTATAATGTAATTGGAGCAGTCTGACCAATTCGGTATTCCTAAAAATAATAATTATAGATAGTATTTATCATCTAAAAATGTCTAAATAATTAATATCCATAGAGAACAGAAAAAAACTTAGTAACATAGAACAGTAATTTTATTATTTTTTTAATTTTGCTTATTTGGACTGCCTTTAAAATTTGTAGCAATAATTCTCATTCCATCAAACTAATTTCCCCTTCTTCAGAAATTATGGATATTTTTTATTTAGGCAATTATTGCTTGTAAGCTATATTTAAGTAAACACCAATTCAATTTTCTGCATTCGTGTTTCGCGCCAAAGTAGTTTTTAATAATGATCTATGCCTAAATTTAAACAATATTCCTTATCTCTGATCCAGGATTTGGTGCATGTGCACACAGACCTATCAATAAAAAACTACATACCAGGCATTTGCTCTTTATACCACTGATTCAAGTCAAATAGTAAAACAGCAGTATTGACTTCCTTATTGCTGTCCCAGATCAGCCAAGATATTAGACATAAAGGCAGAGAGTTCAAATCTTTGTTTGTAGGGCACTTGTTGATAGACTGTAGACCTAAGCAGGTGCCACCTTTCACTCGGGATTTGCATGTCGTCGATTGGGTATCACCAAGCTCGAGTTGGAACCTTATGGAACAGTGTTGAAAATCCTAAAGTAGAGTTAAATTGAAAGTCATATCCATTTTAAAAGGTTTATTGAACCACTGCTATTATTATTATTCATTTGGTCATCTATTATTCGATAATATCTATTTGCAAAATTGTGGCTAACTTACCTCATACAAATTTCCATATTCATTAAGGGACTTTTTACTATTGAAATAAAACGAGTACATCACAGCAAATGGCAAGCCTGAGTGAAACAGGAGATTATGACTATATGAAACCCAAATGTAGCAGTAAGCTTTCGGGTCATCGGCCGGCTCTTGCACCGTAAAATGAGTCACCGGGATATTTCCTTCACAAATTGGGGAGGTATATAAAAGCTCTAGAGATCTATAAAAAAAAATTATGATATTCATGACCATTCTGGGTGCGGATTGTCAAGTTGTAAATTATTGTTAAATGTATTATTGACTTACCTGAGATTCCACAGTTGAAAAGCCCCAAAATTATATCCCACCAACAGAGAAGCAATTTGTGGTGAGTAAAAAAGAGCACTAACTTCAGCTTCTGATCGATTTACATGCACTCTATCCTCATTATTTTCCCCTTTTAAGGTAAAATGCTCTGTTGAGGGATTTAGAACAACTACAAAAAAACAAATATACTTATGTAAGAATAAATAATAAATGGACAAAGCAGTCAAAGATGAATAACTTAGAAGCATCACAGGCTAGAATCATAGGTTGAGTTTGACCAGTTAAATGGTCCAACAAAATATTTTTTTTCGGGTTTTGGATAGTTTTAATGCGATGATTCCAATATAACCTGTCTTTCCATAGCAGCTTTAGTTTTTGAGATACAGACTAATTGATATTAGTAAAAAGGCAAAAATAATAATAAAATAATGATGCCTTTAGAGGCCATAATGACATTTCGTACCTTAAAAGTGTGGCAACATTACTTTAAGCTTTCATAACTTCAATTATTGTCTCATCTTAAAAATTCAAAAATTCGATGGAAATTACGTTTATCTTTCATGCAGTTCTGTTGACACATTATGGTCACTCATTGAGATTGTGGATTACAGGACTCAAATAATTAAGAAACAAGATTTTGAGAGGTATTTCAAATTGTTTCAAACTAGCATTTGCATACAATCAAGAAACATTTTAGCCGATATATATGAAGAGCAAAGTCCAAATCAGAACACCAATACGGAATATCTATGTGTGATGCTAGAAATGCCGTTATTGTATCCCGTACAATTGGATGAAAAATTTAAAAACAATCTTTCAACAAAGAAATATTATGAAGATATCAGTCAATATTTGTGAAGATAAAAATAAACTATATTTGATAGTGGTATGGCCCTTTGCTTATAGGCAAGCGCGGGGATCTGAATATAAGAAGGATCCTTCAACTCTCAGCAGTACTCAGCCTCGTAATCTTGATCTTGATGCCCTTAGTAGCAAAATGACGGCATCATTTACTTCACTGCTGCATAAAGAAATTGCGAAACTCAATAATGATCTGTTTACTGAACTTTCGCTGATCAAAACTGAAATTGCTGAAACTAGTGATCAGCTACAAAAAACGTTTAGAAATGATATCCATGCTGTTGCTAAATCTACCCCGGACCTCAAAAACACCTCAAGGACTCAAATACGGCTGCAACCAACTCAACTGCTGATATCCTGGATCACAATAAAAGAATGGTCGAGCTGGAACTTGCGAATAGGGGTCTCATGAGCAGGATTGGTACGTTGGAGGATGAGATAAAAGCTCTGAAAACCCTTGTCACAGGAACTCCATCAAATTTACTCCTTGCAGGTTCTGAAATTGTGGCAGAGCACAGGAGGTCTAGCGTTAGTGCTGATAATCCTGCTCAACAGCGATCAGCATCATTGAACAGTAATAACAAACAGCTTGCCGGTCACTCAGGCAATCATCATGACCCAGGGATAAATTCAAGTAATTCCTCTGTGCCTCACCCAAAACATAGCGACAAACAACTGGTTATTGGCTAACCCAAACCAAACTCTGCATAAGTGATGTGAAGTGCCATATACTTGATAAAAATGAGGATGTGGCCTCCTTCAAGATTGGCGTTAAAGAGTCTATCCTGAAAGGATTGCTGGAACCTGGCCTTTGGCCCGAAGGCACCCCTGTTAAAGAGTTTCGCCCCCGCCTTCCACGTAATGTGCCTGCGTCTCAGAATTTTCAGCCAAGACAAGCAGCGCAGCTCAACCGTTAGTACCTTTCACTATATTTTACCAAAATGCAAGAGGGCTAAAAACCAAGCTGAAAGACCTATTCTGCTCTGCTCAAACCGAATCATATTCTGTAATAACCTTAACTGAAACTTGGCTTGATCCCTCAATTAATGATGCTGAACTTCTGGACTCTCGTTACATCATATATAGAACTGACAGAAACTCTACAAACAGTGCTAAAAGTCACGGTGGTGGAGTGCTCATCGCAGTAAAGAAATCCGTTAAATCCATTCTTTTAGGATTTAGCAAAAGCGTCGTCGAAGAAATATGGATGTCTGTGTCCATTGGGAATGCGACATACTGCATGGGTTGCGTTTACATTCCCCCTCTTATGGACGTGTCAATCTACGAGGCCCATCTTCAGTCAGCTTCAAGTGCCTGTGAGCTGTTCTTGCGTGTCATTGTGGTGGGTGACTACAACCTTTCGGACATAGTGTGGCGTCGGACCGACGACTTACTAAGTTTGTCGCCCTCTAATGTTAAGCATCAAAAGGATATCTTACTGTGCGACGTTTTTGCTTCCCTGGTTTAACTCAGTACAACGGTATAGTTAACAGTAAGAATATGTTCTAGATCTTTGCCTTGCAAATTTTGCTCTTGAGGCCATAGTGAGGAATACTGGATTGGTAAACCCTGATACCTTTCATCCACCTCTTGACATATCATTTCTCACTAATTGCTCTATTAATCTAAAACCAAATGTATGTCCTTACTATGACTTCAAGAATGCTGATTATGATTTAATTAATAATTACTTCCTAAGCTTTAATTGACAGTCTGTTATAGAGAATAATATAGCGGACACAGTTCAGAATTTCTATTCAATTTTATTTTCTTTTTTTGATCGATTTGTCCCTGTGAAGGTTTTTAGACCGTCCGTTAACTTTCCACAGTGGTTTTCTAAGGAACTTAAAGGTTTGATTTCTCAAAAGAAAATTGCGCACAAAACATATAAACCCACTAAAGATGAGGCGGACTATAACCACTTCAGCCACCTTCGGAGGGAATGTCAACAGCTGTCCAAGCATTGCTTTGAACTCTTTACATGTAGAGCTGAGAATTCCATAAATAATGATCCTAAGAACTTTTGGAACTTTGTTCACTTTAGATCAGGCTCTGGTACTGTGCCTCAAGTTATGCATCTTGAAGATGCTACAGCTGACCAGGGCGATGATATAGCAAACTTGTTTGCAGAGTTTTTTTCCTCTGTGTATAATCCACAGCGGAATACCGGTCCAGGTGAGGCACTAAGTACACATGACAACCTTGCTGTAATCAATGTTAGTGCCGTTGAAATCGAAAGAGCATTACATTCCCTTGATCTGAATAAGGGCAAGGGCCCTGATGGCATCCCCAACAGAGTTCTGAGGTTCTGCTCCCATACTCTCTACCACCCTTTGTATCTCATATTTAACCAGTCTCTAAAGTCTGGCTCTTTTCCCGAGGTCTGGAAGGTTTCGTACATTGCCCCTATTCATAAGGGGGGTGCGAGAAACAATGTCAAAAACTACAGACCAATAAGTATACTGTCAGCAATCCCAAAAGTTTTTGAACAATGCGTCATTGCAGTATTATCGGCCCATTTCCAAGAAAAGATATTATCTAGACAGCATGGCTTCACCCTTGGTCGCTCAGTTGATACAAACCTATATCTATTTACTAATACCATCTTTCAAAATTTTAATAAAGGGCTTGAAACACATGCCATATATACAGATTTCAGCAAGGCCTTCGACAAGGTCAACCACTCTTTGCTACTGTCGAAGCTTTCCCATTATGGTTTTTCTGGTCTCCTACTGAGCTGGATGGCTTCCTATCTGTCTGACAGATGGCAACAAGTCAAAATTGATGGTCATTTGTCCAATCCCTTTGCTGTAACATCCGGGGTTCCCTCGGAGTTTTGTAGTATTGGTGTCCTTACAACCAAATACATATTGACAGGTTAAATAGCATACAGAGCAAATTTCTGAAATTTTGCAGCCACACTCTTTCAAGGTCGGGTATGGCTCTCACCAGCGATCTGACTATGTCTTATCTTAATTTAAGTACGTTAACGGGTAGAAGGGTGTATTACGATGTGTGCTTTGCATACAAGGTTTTAAATAACACCATAAAGAGCCCTGAATGCCTTGCAACCTTTAATATTCACGTTCCGGCTCGCCACACTCGTGGTCAAGCCCTTCTACATGTTCCTTACTGTAGAACGTCTTATTTACTTCATTGTCCAGTCAATAGAATCTCTACCAATGTCAATAAATATTGTGCTGAGCTTGATTATTTTAATTTTTCTACTGTGAATAAATTTAAACGGGCGGCTAAGTTAGCTGTATTCTCATAGTGCTACACATGTTTAAGTAGTTGTATAGGATTTAGGCTTAAATCATTAGCTTTAGTAATATGTGTACTCTGTAAAATGTATCTCACGTAAATAATAATAAATAAATAAATAAATAAATAAGAAATTCTATGCAGACAGACTTCGATTTGATAGAAGAATTGTGCAGTGCCAAGACATATTTCTTAGTGAGGGACATAGGAACAAGATTTTTAATCAAAGATTTAATGTATAAATTTAAAGTGATTTTGAATAAAATATTTCAATTCTAATATTTGTTTTTATTTCATAATAAATATAAAAGTTTACCCCTTAAAAAAGATGTAAGATAAAACCATTAAATTACAGTACATTTCTATTAAGAATCCACGAATTGTGTGATTTATCCAATCCAAGCCATTTAAGATATACTTTATTTCCCTTTTTTCTTAATACGTCTTTTACCAAATAGACATCTGCATGCTTAATTTTCTGCAACTCTTCTCCATAGAACCCTCCTTCAATTTCTTGTTTTTTTTTTTCATCTTGAAGCAAATATGTTGTAGGATTTGTAAGTTTAACTTTTATTATCCGAAATATTTCATACGACCAATTCGGTGTGTAACTTTCGGAATATGCTTCTCTCTGCTTGCTTATCCGCACATAATCCCCCACACTAAATTTTCGAACCTTTGGATCAATTGTTTTTGCGTGAGTAAAAGCTAATCTTAAAATGTGTTTTTCGTTATTTTTCTTAGATGTTTTGTGATATTATATTTTATAAACTATTTCATCTAAAATATCAATCCATTTGTACTTTCCACGCAAGCTGATTTTTTTCCACATTAATTTTTTTACAGTTCTGTTCACTCTTTCCACCCCACTTGCTTTCAAATCAGAATAAGTATTGTAATGATTTGTTATGAATGAAAGTGCTTTATTGTCCAAGTATTATTACAATGAATAAATCTTATTGACAAAGCATGATTAAAATTTTGACACATACACAATTTTGTAGTCAATTGAATTTTGACACAAATACATACACGCTAAGTACAAAAGTACCACACTTAACAGAAAACTAAGTAATACATGGCACACCTAGCATATCTAAATACTGTCCTGCTTAAAGAATTCGTCAATGCCATAAAATGCCTTCGACAACAGCCGGTCCCTCAACTTCTTTCTAAACATCCTCAGATTTAGGCTACGTCTCATCTCCAAGCTTAGGTGGTTATATATCTTTAAGCCGTTATAAATGAAGGAGTCTCTAATGAGGCTCAGGCGAGGGATAAGTAGGGGCACATGGTCTATCTGTCTCGTGAAATGGATTTGTTGGCGATTAGGAAAATCGGTTTTGTTTTTATGAATAAGGCAAGCAGTTTCTAAGGTGAATAAACAGACAAGGGTTAGTATATTATTGGAAATAAAAAGAGGCTTGCAATGAGCTCTAGGATGGGCATTGCATAAGTTTCTCACTGCTCTTTTCTGAAGGACGAAGACTGATTGGAACAAATACCTTGAACAGCCACCCCAGAATGGAAGGGCATATCTGAGGTGTGATTCAACATTCGCAAAATAGATGTTACGGGCGAAGTGTTTCCCCAATTCTTGGGAGGTAATACGAATAGAGTAGGAGCCAACTTTTTATGTAATTTTAGAATATGATGCTGAAACTTTAGGCTATCGTCCAAAATCAGCCCAAGGAACCTAGAATTATCAACAGAAGTAATAGAATGATTACCTATCTCAATGTTGTCTACCATACAGTTAAACCCAAGAATGTGAGTCTTCGTCAAGTTTAGGCAGAGAAGATTAGAGTCGCACCATTCCTTAATTTTATAGATGTCGGACGACATATCAGCCCTGAGTTGGTCTACGTCGTGACCACCCCATGATACAGACGCATCATCCGCGAATGCCGTGATGGAAACAGACAAGTCAAGCTGAAGAAGATCGTTAATGAAGATCAGAAACAAAGTAGGTCCCAAGACAGAGCCCTGAGGGACACCGCATGGAACACTCTGCTTACTGGACGAAACACCCCCCAAAGACACAAACTGAACATGATCCGAGAGAAAGGATTGAAACCACACAGAAGCCACACCACGGAAGCCATAAACCGATAGTTTCCGCAGCAGTATACCATGGCTCACGCAATCAAACGCTTTAGATAAGTCACAGAACACTGCCGCGGAGGTCTCCCCTCTCTTGACACCCCGAAATAAATTCGATAGGAGATCAAACATAGCATCAGATGTACTCTTACCCTGTTGAAAACCATACTGGTGTTGATTTAGTATCTTGTGTTTAACTAAGAAAGAAGTCATTCGTTTACGCGCAAGGGTTTCAACCAGTTTCGATAGTGTGGAAACAAGAGAAATCGGCCTATAATTTGACGGGGAACCATGGTCACCTCCCTTGAAGAGGGGAATGACCCTGGCCACTTTCAGGCTAGACGGATAAATCCCCGTCTCAAATGATACGTCAATGGCGGAAGACAACGCAACAATGGCATCCATTGGTAACTGAGCCATCATGTTCAAGGAAATTCCGTCCTCACCAGCAGCCCTCCTGTTTTTCATGGATTTGATAGTTTCATCCACTTCTTGAGGTGTGGTCGGAGAAAAATAAAACGTCTCAGGAACATGGGCGTTGGGGAGATAAGTTAGAGGGTCAGTTGCAGGGTGCAAGTCCTTAGTCAGATTTTCGGCAACTGTGCAGTAGTAATTATTGAGGTCGCGTGCATTAATGTTGGATATTTTGATATTATTGGAAACTCTCCCAGTTATTTCACCAACAATGGACCAAGACTCTTTTTGCTGGTTGTTGGAATTACGCAAGCGTTTGGAATAGTATAACTTTTTTGCATTTTTGATAACTTGCCTGTACATCCTTCTGTACCCAAAGAAATAAGACCGGACCATTTCATTATTAGGGTACTTTTTCCGCACAGTACTCCAAAACCTTAGATTAGACGACGATGTGCGAACGCCCTTGGTCAACCACCGCTTGCGATCCCTGCTCCGTACCCTCAGACAGCGAACCGGAAAGGAAACATCAACAATGCTGGCCAACGACTCGTGGAAGCACTGCAGGGGGATCTCCGCATTCAATGTAGAGTCCCAATCGAAGGAAATGCAGCTCTCACGAAACACTCGGAATCCATGCGCGCTGTAGATCCTACCCGGTCTACTCACTCCCGGCAAGGTATTACATGCTAGAGGAATACTACAATAGCAATATGGTCTGATAAAGCCGGGTCAAAAACGTCACAAGGAACAGATGTTAGAGGCAATGTAATCAATTGTAGTAGATGACGCGTCCGTTACACGAGTGGACTGATGGACATGCATGCTAATATTGAAAGAGTAGAATAAGTTATGTAGTGCCAAGGTCGAACGATTATTAATGTCTTCAAAATCAATGTTTAGATCACCAGTTAAAATTATTTTGTGTTTTAGTGAAAATTTTGACAGAAGAGACTCCAGTCGATCTAAAAATATATAGAGATTGCATCCAGGAGAGCGATAAATGCATATTATAAAGCAATTTGATTCTCTGGAGTGTAAAATTGAGAACTCAAACTCCCTCTCAACGAGCATGTTATCAAACTTATCAAAGTGGTCAAAAGCCTGAGAGACCCCCTCACTCACAAGGGCGACAGTACCCCCATACCCTCTACTCAACCTACAAAACTTGGAGCCAACACAATAACCGGGAACATATAAAGGCTCATCTGGCTTAAGCCAATGTTCTGTCAATAGAACAATATCAGGATAATTTAAACTTTCTAAAATAACAAAAAGTTCGTCAATTTTATTGCGAATTGACTGGATATTTAAGAGCAAAATTGAAATGCTCGTGTCATTTTTTACTCTAAAAAAGAGTTGTCAGAAGCAGATTTGTCAGAATCCAGACATACAGGCGGAACGCCGACCTCTAAAGAAGAGTTATTTACTATTGAGTAGTCACTAATGCAAATGTGTTTCAAATTGGACACAGTGAAAACACCCGTGAGAACACGGCTAGCTAGCACATAATTAACGAGATTCCGACAAAGATGCTTTTTACTAAGTCTATGCATATTACCTAAAACAATGTTGTCGAAAATTCTGATTGAAGCATGATTGCTATGGAGAAATTGTTGGCACACATTGACAAAACTGATATAGCCACTAGGAATTGATTTTTTATAAGTTAAAGAGAATATTAAGTTTGTGAATGCGCCCACGGAAAACAACTTCCTCAAACTTTTAACATTCATATCCATATTGGACCTTAAATCTATGCATATAACTATATTGTCTCTATAGCTGAAAGAAGTAGACAACTGGAAGATTCGATCCGCCATTTGAGTCAGAGAGTAATCAGGATGCACCTCTCCACTGATCCAATTCACCGACCGGTCAGCGTAGCACAGCATGCCAGACGAAATGCCCCTAGCACTACGGTCACCAAACACCAACACATCGGGCAGGTCAGGTGTAGACTGAGACTGCAATGAAGCTCGAGTGGTTGTGACCTGCTCCCGCGCATGAAACGAGCCACCACTCTCCATAAGTGATGCACTCTGAACCAAGGCGGGGTCAACAACAGACAATTCATCGCATAAAGAACGTCCAGTCACATCCGATGCAGGCACAGACAGGGGACCACTGTCGCACTGCCGATCATCAGTAGCGTGAGTTAAGGTATTGGACAAAAGTTGTTTGAAGCTTTCCAGTTCACTTGAGAGAAATTGAACTTCCTGGTCTTGGGTCTCAATTGTTGTGTGCATTTGCATATTAAGATCTTTGATCTCAGATAAGGCATCCATAGAGCTGCGCAGCTCCTCTTTATTAGTCTGATAATCAACTTTTAGAGCGTCTTTAGTTCTTTGTAGCTCAGCTGTACTCGCTTCAAGTTCGCTCATATAATTGCTGTCCGCTGTTTGGCAAGCACAGCTAGAGATACCTGATGGGCAAGTCTGAGTGAATGTTGAGACTTTAGAGCAATATGCAGCATGGGCATTTGCGCTAAATTCAAACAATTTGCTTTTCAACGCATTGTTCTCGATTGTAAGGTCACGTTCTAATGACTCTGCCTCCCTGAGAAGAGTTTGATAATCAGTCTTAAGCCTAGCGATATGATTAGATCTGCCTACAAGATCAGCATTGGCTTCCTTTAGGGCTTGCGTAAGGCATGACACTGATGTGGGATCCGAGCTGTTAGCCTGCTCGTAACAGTCCGCCGAGCATAAGACTAGGTTGTCGCGGAAGACCTCCACTCCTCTGCGTCTTTGAAAACAACTTTTATGGTAAATACTATGACATTGTATGCATATTAAGTTAATTTGCGACTTAGTTTTGCAGCACTGGAAAACCAAAGCCATATTTGCAGAAATCTATATAAAATTTGCCCAAGTTTAAAAATGTAAACACTCAATCAGTAAATAAGTAAATAAACAAACCAAGCAGACGACAAAAAAGCATGCAACAACATAAACAAACTAGGTCAGTGCCTCCAAAAAAAAACACAAACACATTCCACAACTGTTCACTTTGCAGATAAGAAATAAAGTCAGGTATCTCGTCTAAATACTTTGAATCAAATAGCAGGACCCACAAATCAATTAGATTAAAGTTACTTGAATTAATATTTCACCAATCTTCGTCAAAATCAAAGGGCAGTTACTCAAAACACTAATCAACATCTCACATAATTTTTAGAATTTTTGGTTTACTTTAGGGACTGTAAATCTTAGATTTTAACAGGAGCAAATGAAATGTGTGTATCACTTTCGGCAACCAACTTCGTATCATATATGTTAAAATCTACCATAAACTTTTGAAAATATTTGTTATAGAATTCTTTTCCCATATCAGTTTGAAGTTTTTTTGGGAAATTTTCAACACTTTCCAGAATCTCGCCTATACTATGTCATGTTTATCTCCGGTTCAGTTTACTATTGACTTTTCATAGGCGAAGTTGTGCTTAAATTTTGGGTGCATTTTCGGCGTTCTTTAGTAATATAAAACATTTAAATAAAACCATGGCAGACGATTTTTGTCATGTAGTGGACAGTTGGAAAGAGGAAATGCTTAAAAATGGAGTACCAATGGTTGAGAGGCAACCAGGGAACCATCACGATGACTGATATTTTAGTTTCGTAAATATCAAAAGCATCATTTGGAACAACACTACACACACAAATGGTTACATCATGATTAAGATTCAGTAAAGGGACCTGTACTGCATTCTGCGAAATGCCCATTCCCTCATTCAGCAGCCTGTCGAGACTCCCGGAAGATGATACAGAAATATGAACGGTTGATGATGTTCAATGTATGGAATCAGAAAGCGACAGTGAATCAGAAAGTCCTCAAAGTTGCAATCAACAAGAAATTAAGGTTCTCATCAGATACCTGAACCGCTCAAAGGAGTCTTCCGAATTACTTTATTCAGGTACTAATATTACGTTTTACCATCCCTTTTTCTCTAAGAAAATTAATCTGATATTCTGTGAAGATACAAGAGGACCTTTTAAAAAAATAGGTTTGCAAGAATACAGACCAAACGAATGACGTCTTTTAATCGACAGTTCAAAACGTAGTTGGAAATGATTCCGTTTACACAATGATAACAAATTTGGCTCCATACACATTGGTTATTTTACCAGCACGACTAAGGTATTTGAGTATCACTAGTTCTGAAAAAAATTAAGTATGAAGAATATCAGTGGGTTAGATTTATATCGATCTAAAAATGGTACACGTCCTCCTTGGACAGCAAAGTGGCTACACAAAATATTCTAGTTTTGTATGTCTTTGGAACAGCACAGCTAACAATCAGCACTGGGTTAACAGAAATTGGGCTTTAAGAAACGCCATGATTCATGGAAAACAACCGAATCGAAACCTTTGGTTACGAAAGAGAAAATCATATTTCCCTTTGCATATCAAGTTAGAGCTTTTGAAGCGACTTATGAAGGCTGTAAATGGAGGCGAACTTTGTTTTGGCTATTTGACACTTAAGTACATATCTTGGGATTAGCGCGACAAAACAGAAATCCAGAATATCTGATGACACTCATATAAGTCAGCTTATTAAATACCCACAATTTACGCAGTTACTTCGTGAGATTAATAATTTAATTTCAATACTATTCATAGAACTAGTTATATGTTTAGTTCCGTTAAACTACAAAACACCAACTATGGCTTTTATAGCGCCTGGATAGCTATCTTCACGCCGTTGGACTGGATCCCTGTGGGTTGGGTCTATTAACATTTAGAAGCCGTTTGTATCAGCCACTTCCTATTGATTAAGTTATTTTTTACTTCTCTGTACCTATTTCCACATTTGTTACTATACTGATTTTGTTACTGTAAGGACTTTCTATGCTTTGTTTGCTGTTGTTTTACTGTTTTATGGTTGCTTATATAACTTTTGTATTTATTATATTGTGATTGTAGAACGGATTTTTCGTAGACATAAATAACATAAATAAATAAACTTATATAAAAGAAAATTTGTAAGTGATGTGATGAATGTGAATTTGTGAAATAAATACCTTACTTTCCACTTTTTATTGAAGTGAAACTTCTTTAGCGAGGGTAAAGTCAGAAAAAATTAAACGATTATCAAAGTTGAAATGGTTATCAAAGTGAAATGCCTGGCCCCTTTAATTAAGCATGTTTCAGTATAGCTAGAGGGTTGAAATTTTCAGGACATGTAGCCGGGGTAAAATGAGGATCCTGGACGAAAAGTTAATAAAAGCATTATAAAACGAAATAAAAAAATAAAAAATAAAAAAAAAGTTAGAGAAACGCGGTGTTCGGCGAGAAAAAGTCGAAGGAGTTCAACTGCGAGGGGGGATGGCAAAAATGGGCAGAACAAAAATGCTTTATAAAAAAAAATGAGAAAAAATTGAAAAAAACCTAAAAAAATGTTCGGAAAGTTATTAAAAGTATTATAAAACCAAATAAGAAAAAATAATAAAAAAAGAAAAAATGTTCGGAAAGTTAATAAAAGTATTACAAAACTAAATAAAGAAAAAAAAATAATGAAAAATAAGTTAGAGAAACGCGGTTTTCGGCGAAAAAAAATAGTTAAAAAAAAGAAGAAATAAATAAAAAAGTGTCGAAAGTGGGGGCAAAAGTTAAGAAAAAAAAAGCTTAAAAAATAAAAAATCAATTCCTAATATTATCTTTGAGAAGTTTCACTTCAGTTGTGTGCTTATAAAGGTGAGGCATATAATTTTTTTTAACTGCCAGTTGAATAATAATGAGAGATGCACATAAGTTAGAAAATAGGGCAATATAGCGGACCTCAAAAACTAGATCTGATAACCCAAATCTATTTTGGATTCTACACTAAAAATTACCTAGAAACAGTTAAAAAACCGCAGAAACCAAAATGTCTGTTTTCAACGTTACTAAAAAGATACTCAATCAAGAATTTGTACCAACATGAAAATCATTATTGTTACAAAAATTCAGAAGAAGATCTTAAATATAGTCATATTAATATACTTCTGAAATTTTCAAAATCAGCTACTTAACCTGTGAAGCTGTACTTAAAACCTACTTAAAATAATCAGATAATTAGATGCCAGGATTGTCTTGTTGGAGGAGAACCGTAATATGTGGAAAGAAAGGGCAGAAACAGCTGAAAATAGCCGCAATAATTCTGATCAAAATCAATCAGTATTTAAAAAAAATGTAAACATTGGCAGGGATCAACAACAAAAAACTGCTGCATCAACAGGTAAAGGTCAACCCGGGCAGCAGCAACGGACGGAACACAGCCAAAACCAATCCGATGATAGACGTAGGTCGGTGATTAGCAGCGTAGCCATCGAGACGACCGACTCCGAAAATGAAAAAGATGCTGAACGTGATTTTCAATTTCAACGAGGATCCCGTGCCTGGCAGCGACAGAGACACAGAACTGTAAACAATACCCAATCCCTCAGTCAAAATGGTGGGTTTGCTGATGTACCGAAAAAGTTTTTCAAGAAAAAACAAACCACGAATATGGGAACGAAAGAAATTGAGTCTGATTGTATGCTAACAGCACCGCAAAATACAAAAATATGGCTATTTGTATCGAGATTAAGAGAAGGTGTTACAGAGGAAATGGTGAAAAACTATATAGCTAAGCAAACTAAAAGTGATGAAACTTTAATAGAAGTAAAAAAATGCACTCCTAAAATTCAGAAGTCGAGAAAACCACGGTTTATGGTAGGTGTTATACCTGAATATAAAGACCTTATTTATAATGCATCGTTCTGGCCCAGAGGCGTTGCATTTGAAAGATTTGATTTCAGTCTTGGACGAAATTTTTTAGATCGACTGGAGCCACGGGCAGTCTAATACATCCTACTGAAAGCCATCTACCAGACGTACTACCAAAAGCAGTTGCAGTAAGTGACCATAATAATAAAAAATTAATTGAACTTTACTATCAAAATGTACGAAGTGTGAAAAATAAAATAGGAGAGATTTCTGAGAAAATTGACAGCAGTGGATATAAAATAATCGCGCTGACAGAAACATGGTTACAGGACAGTATACGTACGGGCGAAATTGTGAGTGATAGCTATTATGCCATCAGACAGGATCGGGATATAGGGCGCACGGGTAAACGCAGAGGAGGGGGGTTGCTCTTATTGATAGAGGAGTCTCCCTGTATCAAAATCACGGAAAGACAATTGGAACACGATATTAGAAACCTAGAGGTACTGTGTTGCGAAATCACTCTTAATGGCAAAACCATGCTCGTTTGCTTGTTTTACCTTCCACCAGGTGAAACATTTTCTGTATTTGAACAATTATTTCAATTTTTTGAACAAGATGTACTTAATTATAACTTTAATAAACAATGTGTGATTTTGGGTGATCTAAACATGCCTGATTATGGTCACATTAATAATAATCTAACAAATCTTTGCTTACAGTTTCAGCATTATCACAGGTTTGTATCAAATGAATCAAGTAAAACATAGCAATGGGAATACATTGGATGTCATACTTACTAACATTGGTTGTAAAATCTCACTATCTAATGAACCTTTGACGACAGTTGATGAACATCATCCACCCTTGGAGTGTTGCTTTGGCATGGCCTTGGGCAAGTGCACATCAAGGTTAGGAGGCTCACAACAATACAACTTTAAAAAAGCAAATTTCCCACTTATGTACGGTCTATTTTCAAGAACAGATTGGAGAATACTTTGGACCTGCAGGGATCCTAACCAGGCATTAGACCAATTTTATCAAAATATATACGCAGTCTTTGATATGTGTGTACCAAAGACATGCATTAGGGTTAATAAGTATCCCCCTTGGTTCACAAAGGAGATAATCATACAAATAAAAGCCAAAACTAGGAATCGCAAACTCTTTAGAAAAACAGGTATTATTCAATGTCAGTCAGATTATCTATCAATTAGAGATAGCTTAAAAACTAAAATAAAAAATGCCAAAAATGTCTATATTAAAAATTTGGAAAACAACATAACACAAGACCCATCACAATTTTTCAGGTATATTAATAACAAGAGAAAAATCTCCAGAATTCCAGGAAATATGAATTATAGGGGAGCACAGGTGCCTGAACCAGAAGTGGCAGAAACATTCGCACAATACTTTAAGAGTGTTTACTTGGATAATCAAACTGCAAATGGACCCACTGGGTTCTAATTGGCGTTACAACAATGCCAATATAAATATCTCAGAAAAGCAGGTAATGTCTATTGTAAACAAATTAAAAAACAAGAAAACAATGGGGCTAGATAACATACCAGCTTACCTAGTAAAAGACTGTAAATATGTATTTGCACCTATACTGACTTATATCTTTAATTTATGCATAAATACAGGTACTTTTCCTCTTATTTGGAAACAGTGCAAGATAATACCTATCCACAAAAAAGATGACAGGAATGATATCGCAAATTATAGGGCAATCAGCATCCTATCGAACTTGTCTAAACTCTTCGAGTCAGTTCTATATAACTTTATTTTTTCAGATGTAAGTGGACAAATTACACCTCTACAACATGGCTTTGTGCCGAAACATTCCACAAGCACAAACCTAATAAACTTAACACAATACATTTCTAATTCACTAGAAAGACTCGATGAAGTACATGTTGTGTATACTGACTTTGAGAAAGCGTTTGATAGGGTTGATCATAATTTATTAATCCGTCAGCAAATAGTTGTGCATAATAATTATAGATCGGAACCATACCTGGCAAAATCAGGTATACCGCAAGGTTCGAACCTGGGCCCATTGCTGTTTGTGATCTTTATTAATGATGTCATAAAGAACATAAAAAATTCTGAAGTACTGATCTATGCAGATGATATTAAAATATTTAAAAATATATTTACAATAGATGACTGCATTGCACTACAAAATGATGTGAACCAAATATTCAAATGGTCAGTTGAGAGCTTGCTAGCTTTGAATGTAAAAAAATGTTTTGTCATGTGCTTTACTTCCCGCAATACACAAAATCAAATTCAGTTCAAATATAAATTAAAAGGTGTTGAATTGACTATGGTGAAGGAGATGCGAGATTTGGGAGTATGGTTTGATCCTGTGTTGAACTTTAATCTTCATGTTGAGACGACTTGTAATGAAGCCATGCGGTTGCTGGGTTTCATATATCGTAGTACCAAAGATATGAATGCAAATGCGTTAAAAACTTTATATAACACTTATATCAGATCTAAACTTGAATACTGTGATGTCGTTTGGGACCCTTGTTACAGGGTAGCCATAAAAGCCATAGAAAGGTGTCAGGCAAAGTTTGTGCGCCTATTGCATTTTAAAATGTATGGAATCTATCCAAACGACATACCATATGATGTGCTTTGTCTAAGGCATGATATTGCCACACTGGAAGCTAGAAGAAAGTTGCACAATGTTATGTTTATGTATAAAATAGTGTACTACCAGATTGGTGATCCTAACATACTTAGTACAATCAATTTTAAGGTATCAGATGTAAGAACTCGAAATTCACAACCATTTACTTTTATATGTCCAAGAACTAACAGGCAGTTTAGATCACCGATTGTCTGGATGTGTGATGTTACAAACAATGTAAGCCAGGTAATTGATGTATTTAGAACAAATATTAATTTAGTTACAAGAGATGTCCAACAAATATTTAATATTTGAATTACGGTTTTGTAATATATATGTATATGTGTGTGTGT